>QVRM01001809.1:0-56383 GCA_003439945.1 Dermanyssus gallinae | reverse complement strand
GTCGCCGTCCTTCTCTAGCGGCGTTTCTCCTCGACGTCATCGTGTTATCATCTGGATAGATGGATGGATAGATGGATAAATGGATGATCTGCCGGTCGGTCGTCGAGCTGCTAGGCTGCATCGACTAGGATGCTTGATGGAGGGCGGAGTTGAGTGACGCTGTTGTTTGTCATTATTATTGTTGTGCGTTGTTGTTGTTGTCGTTGTTGTTACTGTTGTTGTTATCGTTGTTGTTACTGTTGTTCTAGTTGATGTTGTTGTTGCTACTGTTGTTCTAGTTGATGTTGTTGTTGCTACTGTTTGTTGTTGTTGTTGTTGTTCTGTTGCTGCTATATCGAAGATGCTGCTGCTGCTGTCGTCCTTATTGTGCTTGTACTGTTATTGTTGTTGCTATTGCTGTTGTTGTTGTTGACGGTGTATACCTTGTTGTTGTTGTTGTTGTTGACGGTGTATACCTTATTGTTGTTGTTGTTGTTGTCGTTGTCGTCGTCGTCGTCGCTGTTGATGTGGATGTGAGCGTTGCTGTTGCGTATAGGCTGGCAGTAGGGGCGGTAGGCGGTACTCAGGCGATAGGCAACGACGAACGAAAAACAAAATCTAAAGGCGAACCGGCCGCGGCTGAGGATCACCAACACAGCCGTCTGCGGGACGGACGGAGACGGAAAGAAAAACCAGAGAGAAAGGAACAGAGTTTGGGAGAATCGGGAGAACCCAGGGCACCAACCTATCGAGCTGGACGACGGGGTGGGGATCGAGCTATCGAGCTGGGGCAGACAACGAGAGCCGAGTAGATCTATCGCTAGGGCCGGCAAGCCCACAGTAGGCAACAGAACCACCGCCAGACAGCCCACTAGACAGCAAGCATGCGCATAGACATACAGACACAGATACCAGACAGACAGAGAGACTGAACCGCCGCGCGGGCGACAATCTTCATCTGTATTGCCGCCGTACTTGCCGTGAAACATACGCAGCGTAGCCGACTGGCGACTGAAAAAGCTTTACTGGTGGTGAGCCGACTGATAGCGGCGCTCGGCTCTTACTATTGCTGTTGTTGCTGTGCTGCTGCTGCTGCTGTTGGCGTTTTCGCTTCCACTTTTGCAGTAGCTGTCCTTGTAGTAGAAAGTAGTAGATGATTACTACGAATTATATATATATATATATATATTAACAATAAAATACTACTACTACTACTACTACTACTACTAGTAATACTGTTACCACTCTTACTGCTGACTGGGTTCGGTTTGTTTCTAAAAACTGCTGCCCTTAATCGTCAATCGTCTGTGGCACAGTGTCGTTATCTCTGTCTGACTGGCTGGCGTAGGACACAAGCTGCAGCCGCAGATGCTTCACCGCTCGATGAAGTCCCAAAGTTAAACGGTGCTCTAACCACGGTGTCTGGTCGAGCTCAGTACAAATCGACGTTTTTGTTGTTGTTGTTGTTATCATTGTTTTTTTGTTGTTGCAATTGCAGTAAATGTTGTTGTTGTTGTTGCTATTGCAGTAGATGCTGTTGTTGGCTATTGCAGTAAATGCTGTTGTTGTTGCTATTGCTTGCATATGTGGATGTTGTTGTTGGCGTTGTTGTTTTTATCATCTTCGTCGCATCCTGATTGTCTCCAGTGTTGTTCAATTCTCGTCTCAACGATGGGTCGGTCGGTCGTCGCGCACGTCGAGCGATAGATAGTGTGCTTGCTAGACAAGTCTGGCTACCGCGGTAGGCTCGCCTGTCCTGCGGGTGGGTCGCTCATCTGTCTGTCCGTTCGGCCAGCCGTCTGCTTGTTTGCTGGCTTGATTATGGCTAGCGCGTTTTCATCCTCACCACCATCATTATCATCATCATCACCACCACCATCATCATTACCAACTATCATCATCATCATCATGGTCATCATGAGGTGATGTGGTGGGGTGATGCTGCTGCTGCACGAAGGAGCCAGACACCAGAGGAGACCAAGATACCAACAGAGATACTACTACTCAAGGCGGGCAAGTAACAAGCAGACACGCACTGATAGATAGACGACCGGGAGACAGGCAGGGAGAGAGAACTCGATATTATATATATATATATATATATGTATAGAGAGAGATATATAGAGATAGAGAGGGGGAGAGGGGAGTGGGGGTGGGCGAAGGGCAATAGCAAAGTCCTTCGACGTCCTCATTTATTCGGACGAAGACGGCGGACGACCATGACGCCTTGATGCGTTTTGATCTCCTCTCGTGCATCTTCGTTGAGACCTTCTACGACGATCTTCTCGTGTTCTTGTGTGCCTCTCTTTGTTTGGCCATATATATCTAGAGTCTCGTTCTCGCGCGCTCTCTCTCTCTCTCTCATTATGTGTTTGTCTCAATCTCTCGTTCCATCTTTCCATATCTGTGTCGCGTTGTCTGTCTGTTGGTCCGAATTCGTAGGTCCGTCTATCCGTCCTAATCTGCTCTCGTCGCAGTCGTCGTCAGCGTCCTCTTTCGTCCGCTCTCGGCTCGGTTCGGATTTGTTCCGACTGATGACCTCTAATGATGAGAAAAGAAAGGGAGCCGCCCCCGCTGCCGCCCACGCTGCCGCCCACGCTGCCGCCCACGCCTCCGCTATGGTGGCGTCGGCGAAGGAGGCTATCGTCAGGGCGGCTAGCCGAAACGACCGTTGACTGGTTGGTGTGCTGGGTTTTGTCGCCAACCCAGTATCGAAGCCGACGCGTCGAATGAGTGAAATCGTAAGCAAATCGTCCGCTGGGTATCGCGAGGCGAGTTCTTCGACAAGTTACAGTCAGTGCACAGTACACTCAATTCCGACTTCTTTGATTGGCATTGGCGTGAGAGTACTTTCGATCTCCACACGTGAAGCGAGGGCGCATCACTAAGTTGGTCACACGAACTGAAGGCGAGGCTGAACTATTCGACTTGTTCGGCATCGGATCGGTTGCCCTTAACGCACATGCCATTGTAGTCAAGCAACAAAAAAACCAAACCATTTCCTAGCTATGCATTCGCATAATCGTTAGAGTTGTTGCTGAATGTTTCTTCTTATCTTAACACGTCCAGTAACAGACGTTGCTAGCTATCTTCAAATACGTCGGTCCTAGTTGGGCCAGGGTCCATCTTGCGTCGCAAGGGCTAGTGAGGTAAAGCAACTTATTCGGCAACTGTTTCAGGTCGCCTTGGATTATTTCGCCGTAGAGAAAGGAATACCATTCAATGATGGCACTAGCAAAAGAACACTGTTCATTATCTCTGGAATTGCAGTGCTGACTCTGGAAAAACAGCAGCTGCCATATGTCAGTTTCGTTTTACGTTTTGTTTAATAGATGTTTGAATTTTAAATAAAAACAAACTCCCAAGAGCCCGGGTTTAGTGGCTGTATGAGTCCCAGATATGAGTCGCCAGCAACATACATTCCCGAAAACTCTCCACATAAACTAAACTGTTTGAGTTGAATCATAGCGAAACTTTTGGGACTTCCAATAAGACAGTTGATAAGATTGAGGTGGACGCGTTGATTTGTAATAGCCTCGTTACCACAAATGTCAAATACTCCCTGAATGCCTAACCCATTCCCGTTTGTTGGGAATTCTTAGTTCGGCGTCGCCTTATATATATTTAGCTCGTTGTTTCTTTGTATCTAACAGCTCTGCCACGACATCTGCTAATAGCCCCGTTATCTTTACCGCCGTCTTCACCACCCGCATTTATTTAACCCAATTTTTTTAATGCTATGCTTACTTAATTCTCATTCCGAATACTAAACCTCAGAGTGCCTCGTACTTCCTTTTCAATACATTTTGGCATGACACTAACATTGCGTACTTTTTTTTGTTCAAAACCCCCATTCTAGTTCCTCCGCTGCTTCCCCACATGCATTCAGCATTTCCTGAACCTTGCTAGTGCCCCGCCCTAACATATCGTCAGCAAAAAGCGGCTCTGGTGTCCTGGTATTTACACCAGTTGTTCCACTATCTAGCATCCTAGTTCCGTGCTATTATTTTTGCGCTATATCCTCCATGTACACAAAGAATCACTGAAACAACAGACAGCCTTGTCTGACCCAATACGCGCCTATAAACGCCTTGTCCCAATTGTTCAAGTATGTATGCTGTATACTCGTGTACGATAGGGTGAGCGACAAAGTACACGCCCTAACCGACAGAGTACCACCTAGCCGATGCCAGCTCCAGCTCGGTGGTGCAGCTTGGGAACACGGGCTAAGTGAAATACATATCTTCAAATGTGCTCGCCGACAAATCATGACAGAGAGTCGTATTATGAATGAGTTAGCAATTGAAGCTCACGTTTACTCGGGACCGAAGCAGCTGCACGGGCGGCTAGCAGGTCTCGCGAAGGTAGTCGCTCGAGACGGAGCAGTCAAGTCGTTAAAATTGTTACAGCACAGCAGCAGCAACAACAACTACTACGGTTACATCGTGACCTTACGATACGCGAGAACTACGAGAGACAACCTACACGAACGAAACCAGAACAAAACGGCAACCGAAGAGGAGGAGGAGGAGGTCGAGCTCCCTCTATAACAACAGCATCGGCAGAAAACTTAAACAACAGTAACCACAACAACAATAACAACAACAACAACAGTAACAACAACAACAGTCACAACAACAGCTGAAGCGTGAAACGTCGTGCAGTCCGCCCGCTAGAGAGAACGACGATTCACTCCTTTCCGAAGATGAGGTGGAGAGATGAGGAGATAGATAGCCGGGATAGAAAGTGTGTGGGGTATCTATATATCTATCTGTCTATGTATGTATCTGTGTATGTACCTATCATTGTGGGTATAGGCGCATGTGTGCATGCGGCCCATGTTGTGCGAGGTGGTGCACGACTTCAATAAGATCGTGATGAGAACGGTTGGCCAAACGGGGGCCATCGCCCGGTCAGACTGTGTGTCTTGCTCGTTGTTAGCAAAGGAATCGATCGCTGTTTAGCGATTTAAATTATATATATATATATATACATATATATATGATATTGATATATATATATTGAGTGATTGTATAAGACCGCCTTTGCGCGCCCGACACGACACCACGATGCACCGGGTTACCTCCGATTCTTGTACGGGGTTAGGTGCGAACACAGGAGGGAATTACTTTATCTTTTCTATTGACGCTCTATGAAGGTGATTTTGATAGGGCCCCGGGCTGTACC
Organism: Dermanyssus gallinae; assembly: GCA_003439945.1. Taxonomy (NCBI): domain Eukaryota; kingdom Metazoa; phylum Arthropoda; class Arachnida; order Mesostigmata; family Dermanyssidae; genus Dermanyssus; species Dermanyssus gallinae. The sequence goes on along the minus strand of QVRM01001809.1, from coordinate 51,217 downwards.
CTAATAGTAATATCTTACTAAGGCGGTGGTGTGTGTAGTGCTAACCGTACTCCGGATAACAATATCGCTCATGTTTGTGCTGATTGTTCATTACAGGCAAAGCGCAATTCGCGATGCACCGGACGGCGTGGATGTCGTCGCTATGGGCGACCCGAAAAACCGCGCCGACATGTGGTCATGCAGGACACGCTTGAAACAAAACTTTGTCACGTGTATTGGCTCTGCATGCATTAACTAATCATCCCGGTGACCATTACAAACAACTACATGAACAATAACAGCTATAACGTCTACCCCAACGAAAGAGCAATATCATCAACCAGATCGACTACAACAACTGCAATCTAGCCTGAACGGTGAGTACCTTGATCAGCGGGAAAATCGAGTCATGCCGAGGTGCTTTACCGGATAATTCCTCTGCTAGAAAATCTAGCTCAGTTTCTAGAGAATTCTAGCTTGGCTAATAGTTAATTGCCTCTCAGAAGTTTAACAGTCGAACGTTACTGAGTTGAGTGAGATATCGCGACGCTGCACGCTTCGGCGCGGTCAGCAATCCAATAGCGTGCAAAGCCAGAGTGTAAAGGAGCGCAAGAAAATGTCCGAGGCATAAACATGCAGATATGGTAAACGTGCGTTGTGGAATCCGTAAGGCACGTTCGTATTTGTACAGAGTAGTCGACAATAGCCAGCGATGTTCTATATTGGAGATTAGCTTATTGAAGAGCGGCAACTCTCAAGACCCGGAGATTGTTCTGAAGATCCTAAGTTCAATAGGCACACCGAAAATTGTGAGAAGATGGCGATCACAAGCATATTGGTGTCACAATACCCGTGCCCAAAAGTCGGGCTGCGTATTGTTATTTTTGTACAAATTATAACGAGGATTAAGTACCAAGAGTGTTTCCAATAGCTCGATCGACTATTGGAGATAAAGCTATGGGAGTACAAAAATGACGAAGTGGACAATTTGTGCAATAAATATGGTAAAGGCCTTCCCAAAACAGCAAAGGCGATGAAAATATGGCCCGTTCGAAGACCGCAATTAAGAAAATTTAAACCTAGCATCTATATTGCTAGATGGGAGACCAGGTCCCCTTATAAGGCCCTGTACGACCATCTCGGACTCAGCAAAAAGTGTCCGTTTGGTGGATTCCTTGTAATCTGCCAGAAGGATGAGACAGAACATCGGGTCTTTCTGGCTCGAGAATTTCTGATAAAATTCTACGAAAGGACCTGTCTACTTTGTTTCTGAGACTCGTCACAGGCAATGAGTGAGACTTGTGTATATTTATATAGCCCTCTACTCAAATCCCAGAACTCGCAGTGGTAAGGCATTTGAGCGACCCGACCCACAGAAGTGAAACGGAAACGATCGGCTGGAAATGTGCGGGTCGTGCCATCTTACTCTCCAGAAGGGAAATTGTGGCAATAATGGAACTGGTAGAAGGTGCTACAATGACGGACAATTTGTATACTGCAGAATGCCTACCAACAGTTTTCACTGCGTTCACCAGGAAGAGCTCTGAAGTGTCGCTTAAGCCATGGTTCCTCCACCACGACAACACACCAACCCACACGGCTAATGTCAGTAAGGCTCTTCTTGCCGAATCTGGACTCACGCTGGTGATGCACCGAGTTTATTTATCCGACTTAGCACCGTGCGCATTATTCCTCTCACCGAGAGAAAGTATTTGTAGAGAAAGTACAAATAATTGAGAGAAAGACGTATCTCGACCTTTGTAAATGGATGGTGGTGGTGGTTAAAGCCATTGACGTGGGGCTAGAAAACATCGAAAATTACGATTTTCGGATGTGCTTCAAGTCATATTGACTGTCTCAAGAAACGTATACACTTAGTAGAATTTACGTCGATATCTAAATTATGATTCTACTGTTAGGGAGATTAAAACACATATGTATACATCATCATACAAATTACAAATAGTTTGACCAGTTCCAACTTCCAATTATCAAAGTAAACGGCGACAACGACTCAAATAAATTTACCTGCATATGGGGATGCATATGAATTTTGTCTCATTTTTTGTTGCTAATTGTTTCGATTTTGTGTATCTGTGTCTGTGATTTAGTAAGCTCGTAGCAAATGCTCGTCTGTTCCTGTCCTGCAGAGTGAAGATTGTGGCTCGGCGTTCGCTAGCGAGCCGGCTGTACCGAAAAGCACATGCTCGCTGCACACGATCAGATGATGTCGCCCGACTACCAGGGCCTGATCGGGCCTGGTCCACCCACTCATCAGGGCCTTGATGAAGCCCCTCACCATGACACGCTCTACCCGGTGCGTGCATCCATGTCGCGGAAATTAGTTAGGGCCTTTATATATATATATATATATGTTTGCTTTAAAACATTTTTAAAATGAAGAACTGCTATTGGTGTGTATCTTACTAGCCATAGAGTACTAGGGCCTTCTTCTTATTCCACTTACGCCGCCTTGATCGTCATCATCAGCAGCAGCAGCTTGGTGATGATGAGCTACGATGATTAAAGCATACACGCTAACGATATATATTTTCATGTTATGCTTGGGGGCCCTGGGCCACCCTCGTCGTGGACGTGTGTGTGTGTGCGTAGTGCCCGCTGTGCGACTCGACGTTCGAGTCGAAAGACCTGCTGGAGGAGCACATCGACACGCATCAACAGGAGCGCGGCCTGCTCGAGTGCGACTTCTGCGGCAAGGAGTTCCTGTCGCGGCTTGAGCTCAGTAAGCACATCACGCTACATGGCCAACAACAGCAACAACAACAGCAGCAGCAGGGCGTCGGCGATCCGCAGTGTCAGCTGTGCGGCAAGTACTCGGCCACACGCGAGGAGGCCATCCTGCACCTCAAGGTCCACTCGACGCCAGGCTCACCGGGCGGCCGCATCATGAAACGTACGTGTCTGGGGGGTAATGGGGATGATGATGATGATGCATAGTCATACGCTGCAGATGCATAGTTGGGCTCGATCCATATTTGCCAGTGGTGTGCTGGAAACAACAGGTGGTGGTGGTGTTACTGACTCCATATAGTCACATGAGAGAAAGTCGGCGAGACGATAATAACAATTTGAGATGGTACTAATGCAAGAAGCTAATGACTCCGGTGCCGTCGTGGTTTTGGGTGCGATGCGCACGAGACAACATAAAGTGGATGTTTTAGGGTCGGAGGGTAGGCGACATCGACACTGCGTTCTTTGTTCTTTCATACTTTTATATCCCCTTGTTTTACTAACCGGTTAACGAATAGCAACTAGGCACTGAGAAAAGCAGCAGTTTGTAAATCCGCCATTAAGTAAAAAACGAAACAAATGGTAAACTCGTTGTGTTTTCCTTCCCTCTTCGTATTTTGGGTACGGGGTTTATCCCGATATGAAAGACTCCCTTTGCGCAACCGTTTGAATGGTTAGGTGGTCTAGGATGGTGTGTATGTATATATACATATAATGTTTTTGTTGTTCACGTTTTTTCTTTATCTTCATTGCAACGTTGGCGGCGGAATATTTCCCGATTCGTACCAATTTTTTTACGACTCTTGTTTCACTGACGCGCCTTTTGCGTCTCGTATCGCAATTTTGTAACGTTAACATACTGTTGTGGTGCGGTCTGTTTCAGAACGCAAATTCAAGTGTGAGCGCTGCGACCGGTCGTTCTTCACCCGCAAAGACGTCAAGCGACATATGGTTGTACATACGGGACAGCGCAACTTTGTCTGCCAGTACTGTCCGCAGAAGTTCGGTCGTAAAGACCATCTCGTTCGCCACACGAAAAAGACGCACACGAACGGATCAACGAACAACAACAACAACAACAACAACCCCAATGCGCCGAACAACAATACGATCTCGGTGAGCAGCGGCCTGGGCAGTGTCGTGTCGAGCAACCAGGGCGCGCTCCAGTCGCCCGTTGTGGGCAACGGTAGCGGAACCGGTAATAGCGGAAGTCGAAGCCAGGGCATGGCCCGTAGTCCGCCCGTGCCACTGTCTGATCCGGGCGTAAGCTCAACAACAGGTCTGCTGCTGCCGGAACCGGGGCCACCGGAGTCGCCCTTGTTGGCGCCCATGTCCTGTCTCATCGCAGGCGTCGATGCTGACATCGCAGGTCCATTCGCTATCACATCCGGCACCGCCCAGTACTCCGGGCACACCGGTGATGCTGAAAGCCGATCCTCACCAGCAGCAGCAGCAACAACAACACCAACACCAACAACAGCAACAACTTGGCGTTTACCTACAGCGAGTTGACCCCTGCTCAGCTCGCAGGCATAGGTATAAACATCGGCAACCAGCAGCAGCAGCAACAACAACAGCAGCAGCATCAACAGCAACAACAACAGCATCAGCAGCAGCCACAGTTTCAACTGGACGAAGTCATCGCCATACCGCAGTCCCCTCACCTGCTGACGCCCCTGGGTGCGTCGACCTCGTCTTCGTTGACGTCAACGTCTACGTCGTTGTCGTCGAGCTCGACGTCATCATCATCGTCCTCATCATCGAGCTCGACGTCATCGATCGTCAATCACCACCAGCTCACGATCAACACGACGCCCTCGACGCTCACCGTCCTTCCGGCGGGCAGCCTCGGCTGTCTGAACGGCACCTACGGCGACCGGCCTCAACGTGAACCTCAACGTCAGCGTTCTGCAGTCGGGAAAAGACCCGCTCGTCTCGCATCCGTCTTGGTCGTCAACGCTGACAACAACATCAGCAGCAGCAGGTTCTGCGTCGTCGCCGACAGGCCCCACGGCCGCCTACCATCTGCCGTCCACGTTCAACTCGTACTTCATCGACGACGAGAACCGCAACGCTGTCCCTTTGACGATCAAGGGCGGCGATCCGCTGCCGTCGATGGCCACGCTCACTTCTCTGCCGCCCCCGCAGCCGCACCTGCAGCTCCAGCCGGCGCCCCTTCAGCTCCAGCCGACGCCCCTTCAGCTTCAAACGTCTTCTTCGTCCCAATCACTGTCCTCGTCGTCACCTTCGCCATCGTCGTTGTCGCTATCGCTGTCCACGACGGCCAACACCATTACGACGAACGCCGGCCTGCCGAGTATGATGACGTCGTCCGACTTCCATCCGAGTTCGACGTCGCGCTACTTTACGCTGATGCCGATTGTGTCGCAGAACCCGGCCGTAGGCATCGAGCTCGGAGGCCTCGGGGGCGGCGGTCTTCGGCGGCGGAGTCGGGCCACTACTACAGCATTGGAGGTGGTGGGGGGTCGGCCACGAGCGGCCAGGGGGAACTGTCGCCGTTGTCGCCCACGTCACCACAAACGACCACACCCCTGACGCCGCCGTTGGCTGACGGACTCGGATCGCCGCTACCACACTTCAGCCAAATCTTCCAATGAGCGCCGCGACAATGTCCTGATCTCGTCTGGTGGCGGCGGCGGCGAACGAAGGCGTCTCGTGTCGGCGGTCGAACGAGTCGGACTGCGGGGCGCGTATTACGTCGGCCGTCGGACGGACCGATCCGATGCTCGAATGCGATGGCATGGCAATTGCTGAAGTACAACTACTACTCTTAGCCTCCTAACTTCAGCGAACGTCACGGCTCAATAGAGCGGCGGGCGTGGTAGAAAGCCAGAGAAAAACAGCTGTACACAACCGAAATCACCTCATGTCCAAATCCCGGAAGTTGGCTCCGAATCGAAGAGAGCTGAGGACTCTTCTTTTAGCGGGTTGGATATTTGGGGGGGGGGGGGGGGGTAAATGCTCGATCTGCTAGTATGCGTTGATTTGTTTTTCAACACTGGAATATTTCGAAAGAGCTCTATATAAGTACATACAAGTCCATGTGCCAGTGCCTTATGGATGAAGGGCATCATATCTCGCTGACGTGCCGTGAGCCCGAAGCCCGTGCTGCCTCCATCCTCTATGCTATAAGAAAGGCGCGACATCCCGTGAACTAATCCCGAGTGCATCTTTAGAAGAAGTTGAAATGAACCGCAGGCCCAAACAGAACCAACGAACGGCTGGCTGCCCTTCCTTATCGGTCCTGGCTAGAAGTTGAAGATGACCAAGGTCAAATATGTACATCACATTAATACGATAACAATTATGTATAAAGTATAGAATCCGTGTAGGATATATTGTCTCGTGCTGACTGCAAATACGCACACACACACACACATTCACACACACACGCATGCATGCATATGTATGTATATCCATTTAACGGTGTGGATGCGAGTGTGGGTGGGTGGGTGGATGGGTGTTTGTGAAGCTAATGCGACGACAAAGATACAACAATCTACCTCAGTTCAACAACTGCCATTGGAATCTCGTCGTTGAAGCGAGCCGGCAAACTGCCTCCAATCGGCAGTAGATGACGTGTACGTGTAGACGACACGACTTCGTAACGATGACTACACGACTTAGTAAGAATAATGATGATGATACATCGTCTACCTCATTTATGAACGATGTGAACCCGATGATAGGCTCAATTTTGGGTCTCCGACCTTCGAGGAGGTGGTTGCTCTCTCTGCCCGGCGGTGTCCCGGATGCGGCGCATGTGGTGGTGGTGGTGGTGGTGGTGATGCCATGATGCGGCCACCACGCTACAGAGTATCGATTCAATCGGGGTCGGAGAGTTACGTGCAAACAGTGTTTGATCTCATTTAGTGTTACCTATACTACTATATCAGGAGACGGATGATACAGCATACGGGTGAAACAAGAGATAGCGGAGAGAGAGAGAGAACAAGAAAATGACGACGACAACGACGGCGGCGCTGAGATGGAAAAAATCACAACCGCTAGTCGGACTTTAATAGTTAACGCATTGAGAAGAACGCGTGGCAGAGGACTGGCAAACAGCTGCTAGAATTCTCTACGCCAGTTGAGCTAACGACACGACGTCTGTTGGCGAACCTTTGGCGCATTGGCTTGGTTGTGTATCAGTGCACGCAAGCGTCGTCAATCGACTGTAACCAGGACGTGATTTTGACAGCCGGGTCGATTGAGTATGATGGCGTGGCGTGTTCTCACACTCGCCAAGTGTTTTTGCATTTTGATGCTTATTTAGTGCTAGGTTATACCGCATTGTTGTTGACGACACACGTGTACACATAAACACACGACCGTACGGTTGTGGCTGTTATATCCGGGGCAATGAATACGTTGTTGCGCGAGGCCGTTACATGGTTATATATATATATATATATATATATATATATATATATATACATTAGACTTGTTGGTTTTCGAGCTGTGGCCAAAAGAGGCGCAAATCAATACAAATACACACACAAACGAAAAAACAGGAAGCGTGAAACAAAATAGACTGAGACAACAGCGAACAGAGCACGCAGCATGTAACAACCATGTGACGCCGCCACACCAATAGCAAAGTTAAAGTCGGACGATAGGCACTATGAACGAAAGTTTGATTGATCTCAGTTTAATGCGGCACCAACCAACACGAAGCAATGTTCGTTTTGCCAGTTGCGTGCGCTAAACGCTCGAGATACGCCGGTGAACACACACAAACAAACAAATGGAAATAACCAATTAACATGAACATGATGAAAAGGGCGAATGGAAGTTAGATAACAATAAGAATAATAATAGTTATGATAATGATGGCGAAGAGGAGGAGAAAAAGACAGAGAATCTTGCCTGTGACAGATTAGTCGACGGAAGGAAGACGACGTTTCTCTGATCGAAACCGAGCCGTTTATTTAGTCGAGGCTCCGGCCACGGTCAGTGAGAAGAACCGGTTACATTTTGCAAACTACCCAAATATAGAATGTCGACGTAACATAAGTTGGACGAGTTTAGGTTGTGCTTGCAGAAATAGGTCCCAACTGACCTGAGCTATGGTCTAAGACCAACTGGTGGTCGAGCTTTATATATATATATATATATATATATATATGTGTATAAGCTTAGCTTGGCCGAGAATTGTTAATACATATTTCCTTGAATGCCACTATGCTAACGAAGCGACGAAACGTGTTAGGACAGTAACCCGGTACGAAAACGAAGACATGACGAAACAACCACCTGGTTAATTGGTTGGTTGTATGTTAGCTATGTTATCTCGACGTGGGCGAATTCCGCCAGCAAACGCATGCATACGATGATGCACCAGCAGCGCTGGGCATATTGCAACTCTGACAAAATACAAGCTCTACTCCTTCGTTACTACTACGATTATTATGATTTCATCTCTCCTATTTTTATGAATATTACTCTTGTTGTTATTACAATCATTGTCTTATATAGTGATGTTGTTGATGAACAATTTCTGCAGTAGTTAGATGCGCAGTGCACATCATTTGCACGTCCTTACAATAGCAGGTCCTGGTGGCAGACTGTACAAACAGAGATACCTCACAAATAGATACATGCATATATATTACACCTACTCCGACTGCTACTACCACCAGAATGTAGTACAAAAGATGATCTACAAGTTCAAATACAGAATTTGTGCGTTCAGTAATAGCACTAGTAACAGCGGGTGTAGAAGTTGCCGCGTTCAATCATTTGACATCTAATATGTGCTACTGCTGCTGCTGCTGCTTGTGGGTGTATCGAAAATACTACGGGGAACATCTTCGCGAGTGGAAGTTACTAGTCTACTAGTTAGAGGGTGTCGCCTTGGCTGCTCTGCTGTCACTCTGCCTCAAAGCCCGTCCGTTCAGTATGCACACACCGATGCATTATTTGATTGCTATCGCGATATTAGTAATTGAGCATGCATTGGCCCGGCGGCGAAAGAATGGCACTTTCTGTCACATGAACGGTGGAGATTTCTCCATCGTGTAACTCTCGTGCTAGTTTTTCAACGGCCCCAACAGGAGCGGAAAAGACAACTGACATCATGCGGAAGCCACGGCAGAGACGCCTGACTTGATAGCCCCCTACTCGCCGTCAGGACCTAGCAGTGCCAAAACGGTCACACGGCTGGCCTCCAAGCATTTATTCTGCACCACAAACAGCACCAAGGGAGAGATGGAGTTAGAGGGAGGAGAAGGAGGAAGAGGAGAATGGAATCGACGTGTTGGTTTTTATCGAAGTGTCGAAGTTGAATACGTATGTTTGCCTGTCTATGTCACTGTATATCTTGTATGTTTGTATTGTCAACGATCTACATACGCCTATCGAATCTAGCTTGGCCGACGCCCGCTCGACGTCTGGTTCAGAGCGGCGCCGGTAAATTGTCGTTAATAGACTTACGTGTCTGCTTTCGTAGATGTTACTACGCGTTTGCGCCAGTGTTTTTTCGTCGCCGTCTTGTTGTTGTTGTTATTATTAATATTGCTTGCACAAATCGTACGAATGACGTAAGCAACATTCCGTTGTCTTTGTTTAATCGAGGCACCGAGATTGGCACTTAGATTTTTAAAAAAAACTGCTTTCCTTCAACAAGCTACGTCTCCACCCGTTTCTGTTGTCATTCGACTTCAGAGCGATCTTGCTCGATACCAATACATTGGCTTATTCGCCTGCCCTGCTACTAATGTTGTCACAGACTCGTGAAAAAACGTTTTCAATTCTTCATTCCTTAGTTCAATCGCGGACAGAGTCTGAGATCGGGATCTGACCCTACGCCGAAAACCTAACAATCCAGGCACCCGGCCACTGCTAACAAAACGAATCTAGTACGAAAGTGCTAATGAATACGTGCACGCTTTATACGCTGACAGGTTTCTGAAGTTGTTTTACTGAAAAGCATAGGGTCAGATGTGAGCCTTTGCGTAAGCCGACACGAGAGTCAGTACCGATCACCTACAAAAGAAACGCAGTTCCTATACTCCGTATATATATATATATATATATATATATATAGCGATACGGGTCGATACCCTGGCCTTGGACAACTGCTAACTGGCCATACAAACGTTGACTACTGTATGCAAGCACGCATGTGAAATGGCAAAGAAATGTAAACTTTGTAAATATTTGTATTGATCTACATGTGTAGAGATGCTTACGCATTGCTATTGTACGAAACGATGACCATTTACGTATATTCTAACAGTTGGATTGTTGTAACACAACGGCGAAGCTATCCGATGTGGTTGTATGTTTACGGCTCGTTAGAGGTCGTTCTCACACTCACCAAACGTACGATAATCTGAGCGTACCGTAGGGATAACTGATATCCAATCAAACGAAGCGAGGCAAAATATAGGTGAAATACAAGACCTGCATGGATGAGGTGGCTGCTAATGCATCTAATACCATATAATACCGGTAGCATATTACGACAGAGGAAAAACCAAGAATCGCGTTCCGAGTGACACGGAGCCATTGCCACTGTTGTTGCGCCATATGCCGCCATCGAGCCAGCGCTTACACACAGACGGGCGACACAACAACAACAAAAGCAACAATGAAAACAACAACAACAACAACATTTGCAATATCAAATAAGCGGCAACAAAATTAAGCGACGACGAGATTAAGAACAGCTGTAAAAACCACATAAGTAATTAGCAGAAGCAGCAAGAAGAAAGACAATAGCAATAATGGGAATGAATATCCTTCGGATCGGTCGACAATCTCAATGATTGTTGGCCGCCACCACTGATGTCGATCTTCTGTATTTTACTGATGTTGTTGTTGTTGTTGTTCTTGTTACAACTCCTCCTATTATTCGTTAACGAATACTGCAAGCTTATAGAGACAGGAGCATATACGTGTATGCAGCCGCAATGCAAACGGCACCGATTGCCGATAAAAAAGATTTCATATTGGGTGGTATGATCTCGGTGGTGAGGGCGGATTTCTGTCCAAACGCGACCAATATTGTAAACTTAGTAAGCAACTACCGATCTCTGGTCATGGAGTGGGTCTTATTCGACGACGACGACGACAACAACAACAACAAAGATTAATTGATGATGAATGAAAACGACATCAAGAAGATCGTGAAATTCCTTCCCAAGACAAACGTGATGCTACACTGCATATGCCTCGTTGAGTGTTGTTGTCTGACGTGTTGAATCTGGTGTGGTGTGGGGACCTAGTTCTATCTCAGATTGTTTAAACATATCTACGCACGTACATTAACGCACGCAGACATAAGCAGGCGGACATAACCGATGCGATCTCGCTTAGTTTAGTAGCAAATCAAGACAAGCCCCCGCGCCGCTTTAATTTCACTGCCTGCTTGCTGATCCCGTCCGAGACCTCTCTCACCGAGCATCACAGGCGACAGAGCGCACTAAGGTTAGCTATATATATATATATATATATATATACGGTTCTCATATCGAGTTTTACTTTTCGATTTGCAAGCGCGTTGCTTACCGGTTAGGTGTTTCCGATTAGTGGCACCTGTTATTTTAAATATGTTTCTTGCTTCGCCGTCGCACATGTTTGCGGACCGTTCCCAGTACTGTACAAACAAAACGGACGAGCAGTGCGCCCGGTGGTAAATCATCATTTATACATACGCGCATCGATTATGTCAGCCGGCGTACAGCAAAGATGAAGTGGACAAATAACAAACGATCTCCAAAAGGCCTAACCATGAATGCCAACAGAATGTTGTTACATTATAAAACGCGACTATATATATATATATATATACGTTTATTCTCAAGCAGAGTTTTCCTAGGTATGCAGTAGCCGGCTCACGGTTAATAGTGGCCGCGTTCTGATCCGAATGAGAGAGAGAGAGAGAGTATACAATGTAAGAAAGAAAACAGAGAAAGAGCGTAACAGAGAAATACACTTTTGTTAGCGCAACCCTGCTGTTCAAGTGGATACTGTTAGGTCTGTTATTGTTAGCAGGTTGAATGTCTGCGGGAGCCGACATGGTCATTCCGGCTCTCCACACAACACCATTGTTGTGACGCAGTGTGAAACTGACCCGGTGGTGTCGTCCCAACGAACTGGTGACGGCCTTAAGCATGAACCGCGCGCGTTACTACTGCATGCGCAGGACCAAGGTAGAAAGAAGTGACCATGAAGAAGAACAAGAAGTGATCGAACAAGTGACCAAGCCATTCATTCACAAAATTTAGACATCTAGATATAGGGGGTAAACCAAATAATGGGGTCTTCTTCAAACAAGTCTGACACTAAGAACATTTGAACACACACACGCATAGTGTTCCCGTGTGTTCGAAAGAAAAGTCGGAAATGGCAGACGCTTGCTTGAACACAGCGGCGCATAGCAGCTTCCCGTAGGACAGCGGCGCGCCGGTTAGGTTCTTATGAAATACAGAATATATATTTTTAATAGAATATTATCACTTATTTTACTCAATAAACAAGCGCTAGTTTATATGGAACTCGAGTTCGTCTCTTTTTTTCTCGCTTAGACGTCGTCGGCATTGTCGTCGTCGTCTGACACGCGTGACGTATACTTATTTACACATCTGCGTCGCATGTTGGCTAGGTACCATTCTAAGTGCGCAGAATATACAGATAGTACGCGTTATTTGTACTCTTGTTTTATAGTAGCGTAGAACAAGAATATCGTTATGATCAGTACGTTAATATATCTAAGGATCAAGAGGTTTAACCGGGAAAGTGGGTTTGACCCTAGATTATATATATATATATATATATATATATAATATATATATATAAAATGCTTCTTAAAAAAGAAACGGTAAATAAAAAAACGCAGTTTGCGTCTGTTACGCTTTTAAACAAATATCGTTCAGTTGAAATAATCGCCACTGTAGTCGAAAGTGTGAAAAAATATTCGGCTCAACAACCGGGTTTTTGCACCTCAAGCTGGCGAATTTTGGCGATCTAGAGTTTTCGGACAAGTGCACCCCAGGTGCTACAAAGGTACTTACTGCCTATACCAGAGGTATGAAAAGCAAAATTGATCCAGTCGTTACGAATTTCATCTCTAACAAACATGTCGGACAAACGCATAGCTGTCGGCACAGAGCTTCTGCGCTTTCATCCAGAGCAACGTTGAGATTAGACGTTTCAGAGAACGTCGCGAATTCCGCCAAGAAACGGAGAACGTGTTACCCCTATTAGGGACGAATCTGCTGATCAACTATCCATTCGCTCGGTTACCGAAAATGGCAAGGAAGGCCCTTCTTTTGTATTTAGAGATTATCATAGATCTCTTATCTTTCCTATGTGCAGTGTTATGTGCCTTTACTATTATGACTGATGTACATGCTGACGTGCATACAAGCTACACAGAAGCTCTGTTGTTCACGAACGTATATATTTGAATAGCCTTCAGTTAAAAAAATACAATCCAAGAGCCAAAGGAAGGACATTCGAAATATAACGATAAATAAGTTTACCAGGGGAAGAAAATCAAGTAATCGCTTGTGCTTACATGCAAATGTATGGTACTTTGCCCTATGCTAACGAGCGTATAACTAGATGCAATACTGGTTAATCCAGGGTCCAGCGATAACGGTGAGAGTGCTTCAGGTTCGTTCTAGATATGCCACGGTCCTCGTTATTGTACGGGGTGAGCAGTGTGTTCTTTCTCAGACATGTTTGCATTAGAATGACTTCTTGAGGAGAAGAATAAACAAGATACAGCTCAGTGGATATCGTTGGGAAGTCCCCATGTTTTACTTCACTTCAAAAACGCCCCCTCAACTAGCAAAGTGTCGTCATCAACTAGTAAAGTATCGTCATCGACGGAAGCCAGGAATTACCCCCAAAGCAGCCTCGTTCATCCCTGTCCGGCTAACGCATTAACTAGCAAGTGGCGAGGAAATATTGGAGTACACAAATAGTCGGCTTGAAGAAAACCTGCTTGAACTTGAACGGTCGTAATGGCACATGTTTCGCTTCAGAACGTAAAAGCTTCAACGTACGACATAACAACATATCGAATTTTTATTTTCTTGCCGAGTTCTAGCAAATCTTAAAATAAGTACATGCGAATATGGATGAAAATGGATATACGATGTGTGTTCAAAAAGTATCGCGACTTTTGTGTTTTTCGAAAATTATTCATTTATTTATGAATATCTATTTTGTCCCCTTCAAAGTAATCCCCATGAGATATTATACACTTGTGCCAACGGTTTTTCCAATCTTCGAAGCACTTCAAAAAACCATTTTTTTTTAGCTTGTTCAGCTCCTCCTTCGATGCCGTCTTTATCTCGTCAAGCGTAGCGTAACGTCGTCCTTTCATGGGCCTCTTCAGTTTAGGGAACAAGAAAAAGTCACAGGGGGCCAGATCTGGGGAATACGGTGGCTGCGGCATCATTAGTGTGTTGTTTTTGGCCAAAAACTCGCGCACAAGCAACGATGTGTGAGCAGGGGCGTTATCGTGGTGCAAAAGCCAATTTTTGTTCTTCCACAAATCCGGGCGTTTCTGGCGGATTGCTTCGCGCAAATTGCGCATAACTTGCAGGTAATATTCCTTATTGACCATTCTACCCTGTGGCAAGAACTCATGATGCACCACGCCCCTGCAATCGAAGAAAACTGTCAGCAAAACTTTCACATTCGACCGAACTTGGCGCGCTTTTTTCGGTCTTGGTTCGTGCGGCAGCTTCCATTGAGATGATTGAGCTTTGGTTTCCACGTCATAACCATAAACCCACGATTCGTCACCAGTTATGACCCTCTGGAGCAAATTTGGGTCGTCGCGGACAGAGTCCAACATCTCATTAGCAATGTTCATGCGATGCTGTTTTTGGTCAATTGAGCAATTTTGGTACGAATTTCGCGGCGACCCGTCTCATGCCCAAATCATTGATAAAAATCGAATGGCACGAGCCAATCGATATGTTTAGGTCCTCAGCAACTTCTCTAACGGTGATTCGACGATTGGCCCATACCATTTTCTCCACTTCATTAATTTTTTCGTCTGTTGTTGAAGTGCTCGGGCGTCCGGCACGCTCTTCGTCGTTCACATCTTCTCGGCCTTCTGAGAACATTTTGTACCACCGATAAACGTTGCTTCGGTCCAAGGTAGCTTCTCCGTATGCCACAGTCAACATTCGGAATGCATCCGCGCACTTAATTTCGTTTTTCACACAAAATTTGATACAGGTTCTTTGATCCATTTTTTTGAATAGGTAAAAATCGAAGACGATCCAAAACACGTGCAAGCAAAGCAGCTGTCAACAATTAAGTGAACATTCAAAATGGCCGAGCTTGTCGGCATAAGTGAGAGACATGAGTACCAACATAACGCCACAAAAAATCGAAATTCGAATATACGTAACCCGCGAAAATTCAACCTCGTATATATATATATAGCGCCTAAAAATCGAATATATATTCTAGCGTATCTAACTATCGAGCATCTACCTGCGAAGGCGTGGACTGTACTGGGATCACTCCACCTGTACCTATGCCCTATGGAGTATAGGTGAAGTGCGTGGACTTACACGTTTTTGTAGTCTATTTGGTCGCCCGCGTAGGCGATCTGGTATTGATTGTAATCGCTCGTGACGAGGACCTATTTGTAAGATCGTCACCAGTTATAAGAGTAAATCATATTCTGTTGTCTGTTCTTAATATTTTTCGAAAAATTTAGCCAACAGAGTCTTGATGGATATCTAACAATTTCTCTACAGGCTAAGCACTCGAACTGGCTCTACAAAAACGGAAGCAGTTCTAAGCTTACGCCTGGGGGGACACCCAGTAACCCCCACATAAGTACCTTGGCGTGATCTGGGATCAGAATCTCACGGGAACACATATGTGCGCTAAGCAGCTAAAAGGTCATGACAGATTCCCTAGGGCCTAAGAGTCAAACAAATAGCTTTAAAATGACCTCAACCAACATGGGTGGACTAGTAATCAACAGAATCGATTCCCTAAATTAATGTGAAAATTAATGTGTGGAACTAGCACTGGAAAACAATCCATCCCCTACTGGACGAAACGAAAGCTCCCTAACCTTAAAAAATGATACAGCCTTAAACACGGCTTGTTTCTCCCTCTTGCTTCCCCTTCTTATGCCGCATGTACAGCTTTGGGAAGGTCGAACACGTAAGCCATACAAAGCTGTATCCTTTTCAATACTGAACAAGAGCTTCTCTCTGGTAAACTAAAACTGGGAGGTCCCCTGATATGCTAGAACCTTGTAGAGGCGCTGATCTATGGTAAGAAGATTCGCAGAATATACAAATCTCGGAAGCAAAAAAGCGCTACACAAGGTGGAGCTCTACAAGTCGAGCCGCCTCAATTGAAATTTAAAATCGCCAGGTGAAGTAATCTCAAGAAGACATTACTAAAGCTACCGCCGACAAGAGGCAGATAGGACCACTGGTTTTAACGGATTTTTTAATTCCACATCACCTTGGCTTTAACAACGAAATCTAGTGTGCATCGTGCAACTTAGCTGTTGTTGCTCGAATTTCTCCCTCCTGGCATATTCCAGGATCCCCTTGAGTGTCAAAATTTCCACGCCTCCGCCGACGTCATCATGTGGTCGACGACCTCTCTGATCGTAGAGAGGCCTCTCACGGCGGTGGAACCTGCGTCCCGTGTTGCCCTAGGAGCCCCGCAGCGCAAAACGGCGTGTTCCACGTCGGCCGGCTCACCAGAGCAGCACGTCACGACAGAGGTCACTGTTCGTCTTTTTAATCCTCATCATGTAGCTGTAGTATATGAGATGGATGAATGTGGATAGTGATCTATGATGATAATGATTGATCTAAGCGAACGGCCCGCGGTGGGGGATTCCCTGCCACCAGGGGGCGCAGGGAATGCCTATAAAATGGTCTGAAATAAACCAGAGAGTCTTTCCGGTGTCGACGCGAACTAAGCCGGTTACCCGAACGGTGAGTGTCCTTATTGTGTTGCCTAGATACTACATTGGCGCAGTCGACTGTGACTGGACCTGGCGGTCAGTCTTGTAGCACACAAGGAGAGTAACCGAAACGGGGTTGCAGCGAGCGGCGGTTGGTGGGTACGCGAGCGGCGGTTGGTGGTTACGCGAGCGGCGGTTGGTGGTAACGGTGGACGGCGAGCTGTGGTGACGGCGAACGACGGCGAACGGCGAGCGGTGGTGACGGTGGACGGCGAGCGTCGAGTGGTGGTGACGGCGAACGGCGAGCGGTGGTGACGGTGGACGGCGAGCGTCGAGTGGTGGTGACGGTGGACGGCGAACGTCGAGTGGTGGTGACGGTGGACAGCAAGCGACGGTGCGCGGTTGGAGTGGTGTGTGAAGAAACGCACAAACAGGAATGATGTCGTACGGACCAATGCCGCTGCAGCAATTTATGCCGGTGGCCGGACCACCAGCGGCGCCCATAGAAGATTGGATCGTAGCGTTCGATGCGTACGTGGAAGCACATCCGAACGCGGAGAAGCTCGACGAAAAGAAAAAGTGCGCGCTTCTTAAGAACGCGCTGGGATTGGAAGGGATAAGGCAGTACAACCTTATCAAGGATAGGCCGGTGCCGGCCAACGTGGAGGGAGATGCGTACGAAGAGATGAAAGCGCGACTAGTGGCACGGTTCGCGCAGAGGAAAGGGCTGGCGGCGGCCCGGGACGAGTTTAATAGGCGACGGCAGCGTCCCGGGGAGCCATTCGAGGAGTACATAGCCGAGCTGACACGAATGGCGGCCAAGTGTAAATTCGAGCAGTTTTCGGCGGATGAGGCTATCAAGACGCAAGCGACGACGGGGACGTCGAACCCGAGACTGCGAGAGCGGCTGCTGATGGAGGATGACGACTATCAAGCTGGACCAAGTGCGAGAGATGGGCATCCGGTTCGAGCGCAACATGGCGGAGGCGAAGATGTTAGAGCGAGACCACGTGGTGGCAGCGGTGGCGCGACGGCGGCAGCCGGCCACTGCCACACAGCCGATCAGGGCGAGCAGCCGCAGCAACAGCGGAGGTGGGTGGAAGCCTTGCACGGCGTGCGGAAATGATACGCACCTGGCTGGGTACTTAATGTGCCCGGCCAGGAAGGCGACGTGCTTTAAGTGTCATCGAACCGGCCATTTCGAGAGGGTGTGTGGAGCGGCAGGAAGCGCGCGGACGGTGCGCACAATAGAAAGAGAAGACGACGGAGCACGAGCCGGTGCATGGCTTGAGGAAGAGCAGGCGAGTCAGCCGAATAAATATGTGCAAATTTATACCCTGTGTGTTAGCTCGGAAATTAGGATAAATGCACGAGTAGATAAGCATGAGGTAAAATTTCTAGTGGATACAGGGAGTGCGGTGACAATAGTGAATTATAATGATGTAAGGGGAGTATTAAAGAGGAAAGTGCGGAAGGTGGATGAAACGGAAGTGGTACTTAAGACGTATAGTGGAGAGGTGATCGATGTATTAGGAGTAGTGGAATGTATAATTGAATTAGGAAAGAAATCCGTGGAAATGATTGTATTCGTGGTACAGTGGGGGAAATCAGTATTAGGACGAGATGCATTAGCTAAGTTAGGAGTCTGTGTGGATTGCAAAGGCCGAAAGTGTATAGTGGATGAAAAGGTGGTAGCGGCAGTGAACAAGTCGGGGACAGTGGAGGAGTATAGAGAATTGTTTTCAGGACAACTGGGGTTAGTGAGGGGGTATCGACATCGTGTGAAAGTGAAGCAAGGGGTTAGACCAACTCAACAAAAATTGAGACGACTGCCGTTAGCAACAGTGGAGGCCGTTAAAAAAGAAATCGATAGACAAATAGAAATGGGGGTGATTGAACCTATAGAGGCATCGGAGTGGATATCAGCTATGGTGGTAGTGGCAAAGAAAGGAGGTGGAGTAAGAGTGTGTGTGGATTTACGACAGGTGAACGAGGCTATAATACCCCAGGTGTTTCCGTTACCGCATTTAGAGGACTTGTTAGCAGAATTAAAGGGAGCGAAGTGGTTTTCGAAGCTGGATGCGATGTCAGCGTATCATCAGGTTGAGTTAGCGGAAGAATCGAGGGATCTGACGGCATTTATTACGCCATGGGGATTGTTCCGCTATAAACGGGTGTGCTTCGGATTGGCCTCGGCACCAGCAGCGTTTCAGAAAATGATGAAGGACATGCTAGGAGGACTAGAAGGAGTAGTGGTGTACTTAGATGATATTCTAATTTATGGAGAATCTAGAGAACAACATGATGGTAGGCTTAGAGAGGTCTTACGCAAGATATCGGGATCGGGAATGACATTAAATTCAAAGTGCGTTATTGGAGTGGAAAAGGTGGATTTTGTGGGATTCAGTATAAGTCGGGACGGAGTTACACCATGTATGGATAATATCAAGGCGATTAGTGAACTAGCGGAACCAAAGAATGCAGGGCAAGTGAGATCAGTGTTGGGGGCAGCGAGTTTTTATATGAGATGTGTTCCGCGATTTTCCGAATTGACGGAGCCGTTGAGACGATTATTGAAAAAAGAGTCAAATTTGTATGGGGACAGGAACAGCGGGAAGCCTTCGAAGAGATGAAACGAAGGATTATACAAGCGAAACCCCTAGCGGTATTTAACACAGAGTACGACGTAATCGTAGAAACCGATGCGAGCAATATTGGCTTGGGGGGAGTGTTATTGCAAAAGGGCCCAGAAGGCGAAAGGCCGGTAGCGTATGCTTCTTGCACATTAACAGAAACGCAGCAAAAATATTCGACAGGGGAAAAAGAAGCACTGGCGTGCCTTTTTGCTATAGAACGGTGGCATGTATATCTATTTGGACGACGGTTTCGACTGCGTACAGATCACTCAGCGCTAGTTACGTTGCTGGGAGCGAAGGGAACAGGAAGAGCACCAATGCGTATAGGGCGCTGGGTAGAGCGATTGAGGGGATATAATTTTTCTATAGAATACCGCGCGGGAGCGTCCAATCATATTCCGGATATGTTGTCACGATTACCAAGTGCTGATGAATTCGAAGCGAATGATGCAACTGAGATAGTAATATCATATGTGACCGAAGAGGTAAAACCATTAAACTGGGAAGAAATTGCACAAATGTCTAGGTTAGATTCCGAGCTAACACAGGTACGGGGATGGATGCGGCACAGAAAGCCCTCGCCAAAAGATAGAGTGTGGGCCTCAGTGATACATGAATTGTCAGAAGTTCAAGGAGTACTAATGCGGGGCGCCAAGATTGTGTTACCGTTGGCGTGCAGGTTACAGGCGTTCAAGTTGGCACACGACGATGCACATCAAGGAATTGTCCGGACGAAACAGCGACTACGGGAGCGATTCTGGTGGCCAGGAATTGATAAATTCGTGGAACAAGCTATCCACAACTGCGGACTGTGTGCTCGACACGACAAAACAGCACTTCCTGTGACTGCTCCGATCCGAACCACACCGTGGCCGAAACAACCATGGACGAAGTTAGCATTGGACATCCGGGGACCGGACGTATCAGTGGGAGGACAACTGAGATTTGCAATAGTAGTCATAGACTATTATTCGAAATGGGCAGAAGTGGAGCTAGTCCAGGAAGCGACCGCAGAGAAAATAGTGGATTTCCTGCACAGACTATTTCACCAGGAAGGGGTGCCGGAATATTTAATAACGGACAACGGTACGCAAATGACTAGCAGAGTGTTCGCAGAGTTCATGGAGAAATTCGGAGTGGTTCACCAGCTAACCCCGGTCTATCATGCAGCGGCGAATGGACTGGTGGAAAGGTTTAATAGAACCCTGGGGGGATTCTTCGAGACAGCTAAACAGCTTGGGGGAGACTTCAGAAGACGCGTAGTAGAAATGGTTGGAGCATATAATGCCACACCGCATGCAACCACGGGTCGGGCCCCAGCCACGTTACTACATGGCCGACCGATGCGAACGCGAATGGATGTAAAAAGGCCGTTGGAACCCGCTCGAAGTGATACACTAATCCGCGAACACACTGAAAGGCGACAGCGAGCGCAGAAGGAATACGCCGATCGGCGCAGAGCAGCCACGGATGAGGTGCTGAGACAAGGACAATGGGTGCGCATCAGGCGGCCAACAGTAAGGAAAGGCGAAAAGAAGTACAGCTCACCTGTCCAAGTAATGGCACAAAAAGGGGCTGATACATACTTGTTGGCCGACGGAAGATTATGGCACCGAAACAGACTGGTGTCCGCCAAGCCACCAACTACAACAATAACAACCCAGCAGAGACAGGCACCAATGACTGCCACACAAGGTGGACCGGCAGTCCCGGTCCCTGTGAGGGGGGGGGAAGAATCGGAACCCGAAGAACAACCATCGTCGGAACAATCGGAACCAGAAGAACAACCGTCGTCAGAACAATCGGAACCAGAAGAGCAACCGGCGGAACAGTCGGAACCAGAGGAACGATCACCGGAACTGGAGGAATACATATCGGCAGAAGGAAGTGACACCGAGCAACCCCAACCGGAACTGAGACGGTCGAGCAGGACAAAAGCAACACCAAAATATCTGAAGGATTATGTGAGATAGATAGTTAGTCGTAGGTAGTAGGTAACGCTTAAAAAGTGAAGGGGGGGAGAGTGTAGTATATGAGATGGATGAATGTGGATAGTGATCTATGATGATAATGATTGATCTAAGCGAACGGCCCGCGGTGGGGGATTCCCTGCCACCAGGGGGCGCAGGGAATGCCTATAAAATGGTCTGAAATAAACCAGAGAGTCTTTTCCGGTGTCGACGCGAACTAAGCCGGTTACCCGAACGGTGAGTGTCCTTATTGTGTTGCCTAGATACTACATATATATATATATATATATATATATATATATATATATATATATATATACATATATATATATATATATATATATATATATATATATATATCGGGCTGACTACTATACTATGGTGCAAGCTTCGTGGACCCTGTCGTCTTCACGGGTTTTTCGGGGGTCACCTGCCGGCTGATCTGCCTGTCTGCAACGGTACGCGCTCGTCGTACCACTCCTGCGAAGTGGCTCCGTCAAACAAAAACGTGTCAATATCAGCCGTTGTGCGGAAGCTACGTTTACGGGTGTAAACGTTGACACCTCTACAATACGTTACACATTGTATTTATTATCACAACAAAATGGATATTAACACGCCAAGGCTTGCAAGTGGCTTGTGGCTCAAATATTAAAGTTCTGTGCGGTGTGTACCGCTACTAAGAAGCCATCTATCGTGAACAACAGAACTCTTCTGTTAGCTAATTCTGCAACATGCATCGGTAGCGATCTATCTATCAAACTATCGCAGCTGTGTATAACAAGTCCTACCAATACCCTTACAGTACTGCCTACTTTTGTAACAACAATTATAAACATCGCAATGCAGATCAATGACTGCAGAATATAGGCTATATCTGTGACGCCGGTGCGTGTCGCCGAGCTTTCTGTGTCGACGAAACCTATCTGCATCAGCATATATATAGAAAGAAAGAGAGAGAGAGAGATTATTACTATCGATAAAACGTGTTTCACAAGCACTAGAGTTATTGGGACATCGACCAAAACGAGTAGCGAAAAGCAATCACGATCCAAACAAAAATTCTCAGACTAGTACGAGTATGCCTCGATTGCCCTGTGGCTTGGTTCGTGGCGAAGTATGCGGACAATAGGTGGACCATGTTCCGTTCGTCATAGAAGTTCGCATATGTGTCGAGAGGCAACGCTGCTGTACGTATTACAACGAGTGTTGGGCGGCTTTTAATTTGAACAGCTCGTACAGTTTGTGTATTTATGCGTGGATAAAAAATAAAGAAAAACTTTTGGATACAATGGCAACATTTATTTATATAACTTTTTTATGTTAGCACTTTGGAGTGTTACAATTGTCTCCGCATGAACGTGTACTCACGGGTTCTCTAACCCAGGATTAGCCCAGTTCAACAATGTGCCCCGAACAGATGCTGCGTTTCCTCGCTGAATGTCGAGTGACAGCCTCTGACGCAAAAATTCCGATGCCCTTGAGTCTCCTGTGGAAAGGTTAAGGCATCTGCCTACGCGCTGAATCAAATTCAGTGTAAGCGGGCCTGGTCCTCCCATTGTTTCAAACGCCAACGGATAAAATTGGTGCGGATAACCAACGTCAGAGTATTTTCTACATTTGTTAGCTTCTGCTAACCTGGACGCATGGCCTGCCTGGTCCGCTCCTGCACCGACCATCGAAGGGGCTAATGAGTCGGTTACAGTTGCGTCCCAAACAAGCATGCGGCCACGCTCAAAGGGGGTTAGGGTAAGGCCGTCAGGCCTTTTTCCATCGTCTTTGGATAGACCCGGGGGTTCTAGTATGCACGGGAAGCCGGCAGACCTCAGTGCTCGACTGAAAGTGTCATTTAAAGCCGAGTGGCGTGCTCTTCGGCCTGCGCTTAAGGCGCATGACAAGCCATGATGGGCCAACGCGTCTACTAAATAACCACAACGACATCGGTGAGGGACGACTAAGTCAGCACCAAGCCGCATTTGGATACAATTAAAGTACACACCTTCGTTCGAGTGTCTGAGGAGATGACCGTGACAAAAAAGACCCTGCGTGACAACGACGGTGGAGCACGTTCTAGCGGAGCAGGGACGCGGCTTGGCCTGTCAACAAATGGGGGCTGCCAAAAAGAATAGCAACGGAAAAAAAACAGAAAAGCAAACATTAATCCTCGACACGCGATTCCATTTCGTAGTGACGCACGACAAATAAGTTACGAGTACGGCGGGCTATGTTGGTGCTCGAAATTAGCGAACAGATTAATTTTAACAACTCGCACGTAACAGTTCGTATATATATATATATATACTACTACCACAATCTACATTAACGATTGGAGGTTGAAAAAATGTATATATATATATATTACTACCACAATCTACATTAACGATTGGAGGTTGAGAAAATGTACGTGTAAAATATTAGAGAAATTTAAAAGTAAAATGTATAAAGTTTTTCAATTTCGTTTTGTATTTGTATATATTTATTGTTTATTATACTTAGCAAAAAATAAATACCTCCAATATTTTCTATCACCACCAAAATCATGAAAAATAACGTTTTTGTATGAGACTACACTTTATATACATATATATATATATATATATATATATCGCGGTCGACTTAGTAACTTACTCGACTTACCTCGCGTAGCTCACTATTCCGCATTTGTGTTCCGAATACGATTCCAAAAGCTCCTATGGATCTATCCATATAACGATTTTAGGGAAATCCGCAAACAAATACGTCTGTTACGAGTGTCGGAATAGGCGCGTATAAAATGTGTCATTAAAGTATTTGTTTTCATTAGTGTGCAACATTGAATCGAACAACATTAGTGTATCCCGACTTAGCTTCCGCAATATATATATATATATATATATAGCAATGATGACATGAGGTCCCAGATTTGTATATATGGTATATGTATGGCACTCACGTGTCTACCCATTGTACTGCGTAGGGAAAGTCTTTTGTAAATATATATATATATATATATATATATATATATATATATCACAAATTCCATGTATTCACACATTTAGTGTCGATAATACTTAAATACAAAGATTTGGCTCGGCGTTAGGAGCTCACAAATGCGGTTACGAGAACTGTATAAAATATAGAATATAGACATATACAATATACAAAGTTATGATGACATTAAACGGGCCAGCTGGTTTAGAGACCAATTGTTCTTACAAACAAGACCGTGATATCTAGAGCATTCGATATGACAATATTTATTGGTTCAAGGCGTTTCCCGAACTGCTTTAAGGTATCATATCGTTACAAATGTTGGTGATCCTTGAAACCATTTGAGCAGCAATATCCCGCGGGCGTTAAAACGCAGCTTCCACTGCAAGCGTTAAAACGCAGTTTCTCACCACTGCTCGAACGGTTGTGCAGACGGATTGTGCGAAGTCGCGTCTATGAGTACAATATTGAGGCTTGCCGAATGCTTCAATGAATGCCGGGTCGACAACAGAGCGTTCTTCCAAGCGTCTCAGACAAAATGTAGAAGAGTGAAATGAAGAAGCAATTCGCACAACCGCTTGTCGTTGTTAAGCGGAACGAAGACACAGCATGTTGAGGGTGACATCGCGTCTCGAATCGTAGATGTCGACGTTACTTGCTGCAGTTCCTACTGTTGTTGGTGGTGGTTTAGCCAGTCACTTCGACGCATTTGGAGAAGCAGTTACTAGATAGAGCCAGATTTTTCTATATGAAACGGGTTTTGGGGTTAGCCAATTCTTGTAGGAATAGTGTATATCTTAGAGGGGGGGGGGACTTTAATGACACAGGAATCACCACTTCGATGGGGTTTACCTAGGACGAGAGCGTTTGAGGCCTATACTTTGAAGCGAATGGAAAAATTAAAGGAAGTCGATTTAGGAATATATAATACGGTAGTGATGACAAGCACGGCCTGGCGAGCAGCCGGGATACAAGAGCAGACATTTAACTACCGCGTTTGCAGCCCACGGGTTTCACCACGTGTTATGCAGCACGGAAGAATTCCACATTCCTCAGGAGTGTTGCAGGTGCGCGAGGTGCTCTGACCAGTGCGATAGATACCACGCCGAAGCATGTCCAGCAATTCAGTCAATAGCTGTAGCAAGATGAGAGAAGACCCAATGACGTGAAGGAAGCACAAGTTGTATCTGATGTATTTGTTTATAATTTTACCCAACCTGGGTGTTAATAAACCATAATATGACAATATTTACATCTGCAGTCAACGAGTTCGATTTGGTCGCTTTGGATAGTTCGTCGATACGCTTTTTAAGCGTCTTTATTTCCGAAGCACAATTGCTAGATGACTTGACAGTTATCGACTTAGAGACTATCGTCGAAACCTCGACCCAGAAACAAGACTTGCAGTACGTTGTTGCCTTTTCAGGGATATGATAGCTACAATGTGTGTGAACGTGCTTGTCACAGCTTTCGCAAACAGTTCTACCACTGACTTGTTGAAACTGTCCTCCACAAGTGACGCACGGAGGACCAGGATTTGCCTCGATATCTCCTCCATGTAACAGAATGTCACAAGTGCTGTGGCTCGGAGTGTGTTGGCTTTGGTAAGGCTGCGGCAAGGTACGTTGAGGTAGACAATCACTACAGTAATTGCGTCCTGAGAGTCGTCTTGGTCGAAAACTTGGTCGAAAACAGCAATAGTTTTGCTTTGGGACTTTGCCAGAAAGTACACAATTATGAGAGCACTCAGAAAACGTGTACGGGCAGTTGGCGTCATTTTGCAAAAAAAATTGGATATATATATATATATATATATATACCAAACCGTAAACTTTTGGTGATTCGACTGATATATATATATATATATATATATATATATATATATATATATATATATATATATATACATATATATATATACACGTTCTCTAACTGCGCCACTGTCGTAGGGACCATCTAGAGTTGCTGTGTCATCCTGAACAGACAGGAAATGTCTGGTAGAATCAATGATTATATATATGCTGGCCAGATCTATATTAACCGGGTATATATATTGTGAGATTCTGATTCCTCTTATATATTATATATATATATATATATATATATATATATATATATATATATATATATATAATTATAATAGATTATTCAAATCAACATATTGCTCTATTTTCATGTATTCCTTTGTGCCAGTTGATATCCTTGACTTTGCTGACGTTCTCTTTTCTCCCCTCCCCTTTGTATAGCTACTTTGTTGTGTCTCTTACAATTTCGAGCAGACAACAGTGTTAGTGAAAGTCGGGGAAGAATTAGAGAAAGGGGAAAGGGAACCGGCCTTAAGGGTAAAGAAGGATGTTCAGCGAACACGTTGCAATGTGCAGTTTGGTGTTGGCTCCCGAAAAGGCCGGGTGGCGGAGAAGACGTGGAGTGAACGACGTGAGACGTCGTAGGTTGCGGAGTGTAGCCGCTTGAACGGCGGTTGGCTGGTGTTGAAGTTTTCTTTATTTTTTTTAATAAACCTTACGTTGTTGAAAGCCATTCAGTTGTACTCTGTGGGATCCTCTACTACGTAGGCAGAAGATAGCATTTTCTGCTTACAATATATATATATATATATATATATATATATATATATATATATATGTTTTGTTTGACTTTATGTAATAATCGAAATTTTAAGCTCAATGGAGTAGCTCCAGTGTGGCCGTCAACCACACTGTCTACAGCCAACAATAGGGCAACGCTACGCAAAGCCCAAAGAGTGGCTGCTCTGCGTATCACGATGGCCTATAGAACAGTCAGCACAGCGGCCGTTCTTGTTCTGGCTAGCACAGTCCCCTGGGACCTGAAAGCAAATGAACGACGCCGCTTATGGGAAGACCCGAAAAAGGAAAAGGCAGAGGAAAGGAATATCACACTTGACATTTGGCAGGTCGAATGGGATTCCATTCAGGACGGAGCGCCCGGGTACCGGGTAAGGACTCTGATCCCGGATATCAGGGCCTGGATGTACCGGCCAGGTGGCGAGTTGACGTTCTACATCACTCAGGTCGTTACAGGACACGGTGATTTCCAGTCATACTTGTTCAGAATTGGGAAAACCACATCTCCTTTCTGCAAGTACTGCCAAAGCGAATCAGAGGATACGCCTGAACATACAATTTTGTGGTGCCCGGAATCGGCCGCTCAGCGTGCGGGTCTACCTAGGGCTGAAGACGGCACCCTTAGAACGATCATACAGCTTATGATTAAGTCACGCGACGACTGGACTAGCATTGCAAGCATTATGGAAAACATCATGCGCGCCAAGGAGAAGAAAAACCGTAACTGCACGACATCATCCCGCGGGGCATCCCGGGATAGCTAAATGCTTAAACTACTCTCCCCCTTCGATCGTTTGAAGTTATGCTCATGCAGTTCCCGATCGATTGGGGGATTAGGACATGACTGGTTTTTAGTGGGTTGGAGCCCCACACTACCGGCCCACACTTTCAGACGAGTTTCCTGCGGTGGTGTCCGTGTGTGCGTACCGCATTTCCCAGTTAATCCTATTAAAAAAAAAAGCTCAATGGAGTTATTGAATTTAAATAAATTTGCCGTCCGCAGAAGACGGTCCCATAAAAAATAAATATATTGATTTGATACGATATATCGATTGATTTATTCGCTTGATAAGTGTGTGTACACATATCACCCTTTTATATCAGGGGCGCAATAACGCTGCAGCTATTAATTACCTATATTGTACACCTCGTTTTTTCCCCTATGTGTTGAGCACCTTCCATCGGGATAGCCGCTGTTTCGTAATCTTCATCTGTGCCTTTTCTACATCCTTGCTTAATCCTAGCGCCTCCCCTAATTCTAAATGCCTAGAGTCTCCCAATCGTCAATTCACACTCCCTAACCAGATAATCTACTGTTTCCTCTCTATTCCTGCATGTCTGACACACCGTTGTTTTTAATTTTTCGTAGCAGTTTCGCTGCAAACATACCGACTCTAACAGTCCGCTGCAGCTTGTATTATAGTATAACCATGCTACTCCACCTCTTCCCGATTTCATATTTCCGTATATTTATTTTACACTCGTTTTCTATATAAGTGCTGTCCACCTCTGTGTGTATGGTGCATTTACCCTACTTTTAATTTGTCCACTGGGCATAGCAGTGCCTGTTGATTGTTTACTAAGCAATGTTTTGTGTTCGGTTGTTGTTGTTTTAGTGTCAGGGGCGTCATGAATCTGGAATGAAACTTTGTACGCGAATGTAATAAACCCGACGCTTTGGTGAAAGGGGTACGTTCTATTAGAATTGCAGTTAGTAAAGATATTCTTATATATAGTTTATGCCGTGTACAAAGGCAAATATAGGTATTTCATGCAGTTAGTTAACCCGAGTACACACAATAATACCACTATGATACCCCTACTATCATTTTCGTCAATCGTAACATAATAAGTCACGTATGACAGCAGATGTATTGTCGTCTCATTCCAGCAAATTTCGCGGGAAACAGCTAACCAGCGTCTACCCGATATGGAAGTCGACTGCAGCCAGCCACAGCGTGCAATAGTTCGCTGTGGCGCCAGAACACACAACTACTACGCCATCGACAACTGTAACCATAAAACCGTCATACAGCCTCAACATCGAGACCGGCATAAACAACCCCCCAACATGAGATTGCGCAGCTAGCTGCATGCTAACGACGATAATGCACGTTGCGCCACATCCATAACATCGGCGTAATTACGATCATCATCAGACTTACGTACCTGACCTACGGTGGCGTCACCGCTAAAGACAACGCACCCTATGATGATGTGCATTTCAAACCGACCAATCAGCGAAGAGGACAGGTGAGACTTTCGAGATGTTGAATGTCCGAGAAGATTCATCGTCTTTAACGTTATTACTAGACGAACGCTACGGCGTTCTTTAAATGAATAAATAGACCGATGAAGCTTGGATTAGGATCATTTTCTGCTCGGCTACGCTACACGCCAGACGTACGTCGTGTTCGATGTCGTTCATCGCTCTTAAGCCTCTTGTGTTGTTGATACCGTCCTACTGAGTTTACGTTTGCCAGTTCACTTAGCCTAACAGACAATCGTTACATTTGGTAACTAACAACTTTGCTTATTATTACATTATTTACAGTTGAAGTGCAGCCTCGCAAGTTACATATCTGCCGTTAGCTCATCAATCGATTCACGGTAGTACTAAGGTAAAGTAAGCTCGTATACACAAGCATAATTAATATTGTAACGAAGTTAGTCACTGTGTAGCACTATGGCGCAATTCAAATCTGTAGTGTCCACCACCCTCATGACTGGGCGGCGATCGTTACAAGTTCGCCATTCTCTCGCTCAAGCAACACACGTCCCCTGCCTGGCTCGAACAAACGACTACTAACTCATTTATTCTCATGCCTCCTTGTATACTCACAGATTGCCCGCGCATTTAGTGACTTCCCGCGTCTTCGCTAGTAGGGTGGCGGCATCTTCTAATTGGCGCCATGTATTTAGCTTGCTGCGGCATTGCCGCTAACCGACGCTTTCTATGCCCGCTGCTTAACGGACACTGCTATCCTACATTCTCCCCCCCTTCGCAGGCTTGTTTTGAATTCTGTCCCATCTTCACCCACAAACTTCTCCACCCACAGCGGTACGCTGTCGTCTTCATGTGGCGCACCCGGCGGCGGCCGGCCTCCGTATACTGACCCAGTCGCCGGGCACGACCGCACGAACCAGGTTCCGACTGCCGTTCTTCTCCCGTCTGCGTGCTACTTCGGTTCGTCCACTCGCGCTCGCTCATCCTCATGTGCATCCTCCGCCGCCTCCAGGCATTCGCCGTTGGCCCAACGATCCCAGCGTGGCCGCTCCTCCACGCCGATTGCCTGCACATTCTGCCGCGTTCGTACACTTCCGGCCGAAATGGCCAAACTTGCCACACTTTCAGCTCCTCACTTGTTTGTCGGGCACATTCCGGCCCCGTACTCGTGCCTCGTCTATCCGCACGCCTGGCATCCATCCGTTCCGTGTTTTCGCCCTGCCGCCAGCCTAGGTCCGCTTCGTTCCGCCGGCCCTCGCTCACCAACTCGTGTCGTGCTGCAATCCATACTGGCCTCCGTGACGCACCTCTCCACGTGTAACGCGGCCGTTAGGGCCTGTTCGACTGTCCCGTACTCGTGGCTTTTCCATCCGCGCACGATCCACCCGTTCCGCGTTCTCGCCCTGCCGACGGCCTTGGTCCGCTTCTTTCCGGCGGCCCTTTGCTTCCCGAACCTCGTTCACCTACTCCGCGAATGGCGAACTCGTAACGGTCATGGGGGTGGTGGACACTACAACTGGCGCAGTCGACAGGATCCGTAAGAAAGAAAAGGCAGTGCAACAATGCACACAGGTCTGCCACCCCCACCTCCGGTTCTGCGATCCATGGACCGGCCAACAACACCGTCGAGGAAATGGCACCAGGCACGGAGCTAGAGGAAGACGGCGAGGTGACTACGTCAGGATGGTGACGAAGCTGTTCAACGGAGATGTTCAAGGAACACAAGGGAACAGCCGTTGCCGACGACGAATTCGGCAGCCGTTGCCGGTGAAGACAACGGTGAGCACTTTTTTTTATATATGTGCTCCATCTATCCTCGGCTGTTTTGTCAACTTTATTTTTCACATTCTTGTTTATGTGTTCAATTACAATCACCTCGTATTCTTCAAAGGCCATCCTATCGCACTCACATTTGCGTTCAAGGAACTTTACCCGCCTATTCCGTTTGTTTATATTGTTCGCAGTCCATTTTGCTATCAGCAGTTTGGCCGCCCAGTTTTGTTCTTCGTTACCTGTAGCTATATTTTTCGGACGGCTCTTATACCATATCACTGCTTGTGCTTCCCTTGCCCGGAGGGTGAAACTCTAAACTCGCCTTCGATAAACTGTGCTGCACATGAGTACCTACTTTGCTTTGCATGCTGGCCAAAACTGCCCGTTGTATCGTGTCAGGACTGTCTACCATGCTTGCATCTAAACTCACAATAGCATTAGAATATGCCACTGTTGAAAAAAACGCGGTTTTCCAAAGCTCCTTAGTCAGATAAATCTGTTGCGACTCTACAAAGCCTTCTTTCTTAAAATATTTTATCAGCTCGTTTTTTTTTGTTGCAGGCTCAACTTTAAAAAATATCTGGCGTGTGTTCTATTTGAACTCCTAAGTATTTGTAGAAGTTTTTATATTAGATTTCCTAAGCCAGTACCTTTTGCGGAATCTCCCAGATATCCCCGGAAAACAGTACTTTTGCACATTTCTTTCTGTTAAGCTCGTGTCCAATCTTTTCCGCCGTTTCTTCGCATATTGTTAACATGTTTTGTATTTGATCAACACCTTCCGCTAAAATCACCATGTCGTCTGCAAACAACAAGGCTCAAGGTTAGAGATATAACATGTTATCATCTCTACTGTATACCATTTTAAAACCCAGATACACCTGCCGTGGTACCTCCTCAATATACAGCAAAAACCGAGTAAGAGCATCCCTGCCGAAGTTCTTTATTTAATCTGTAGAAATCTGATGTGTTCTATCCGATCATTGCAAAGATGTAGTATCTTTACTTGATATCTTGACCCATTCCGGACCTAATCCACTTTCTATCCTCTCGTTCTGAAGAGTGGATAAAAAAAAATCCTTTCGGGGCTGACTCTCAGCCAAGATTTACGTCCATGGGACTGCTTTTCGCATTGCTTCATAGACGGACCCACATAAATACAAATGTGCAACGGTGGGGCTCAAACCCGCACCCAATGGAACATATAAATCGTTATATCTTAGGCAAACTAGTTGCAGTAAACCAAGCACCCAATGGAACATATAAATCTTTAATATATCTTAGGCAAACTAGTTGCAGTAAACCAAGCACCTTATATAAACTAAATAAACAACCGTCACCACTTCCAAAAAGACGACCACCACTGTCACTTTCAATAAAATTCGTCGACTTCGTTTATTGCTTTGTTACTTCAGCAACCAGTTTAGACCCATACATTGGATCTATCATGAGACGAATACGAAATTATGAATAAAGCATCATCGCCATTTGATGACAATTTTTAATAAAACATCGATGTATGTATGACAACTCTAACTGTCGAGTTTATGGCATTATTTTCGATGAAGCGGTTTTCGTTGTCAGCAGAGTTGTGCAACCGAAGAGACGCGATATTGTTTCTATCGTGTCGCCTAATAAAACCACTTCGGAGATGACCAACCAATGTGGTTCCTTACACAATCCTGCTTTCGAACTGTTTACTCGTTCGTGACCATTGCTTATTTAATGGTTTTGACATTTTTCTCAATAAAACTTGACAAAACTTCGTGTTGGACATGGTTGTAGATGGTTTTTGTTTCAACGCACATAGTTGTAGTTGTTGGTTTTTGTTTCAACGCACATGGTTTTTGTTTCTTGTTTCTCGACGAAATGCGAGCGATGATTGACTGCCAGCAACGGCGGATCTGCAACCACTTAGGAGATCACTGCCGCCTGTTTCCTGCCTTCCTGCCGTGCCAACGCGATTACTACTATTCGATCAGCAGAGCCTCACTGCGGCTGGCAGGTGCTCTGAGCTGACTCCGACAGCGCCACCAGGCCGCTGATCCTGACAGGCCTGATCCGGCGGCAGGGCACCTGCAAGTTAATCAGACACTCCTGAAGCAATAATAATCAAGATACCGCAGACGATGTCTGTGGAAGAAAAAAAACAGTCGAGAGGCGGCAGTGATCCCCAAAGTGGTTGCAGGATCGGCCGCTGCCGGAGAGCTGTTACTACTTAAAGCA
This sequence comes from Dermanyssus gallinae, assembly GCA_003439945.1. Classification (NCBI taxonomy): domain Eukaryota; kingdom Metazoa; phylum Arthropoda; class Arachnida; order Mesostigmata; family Dermanyssidae; genus Dermanyssus; species Dermanyssus gallinae. Next base: position 18,143 of record QVRM01001809.1, on the reverse strand, counting down.
CTCTGCAGCAGCAGCAGCAGCAGCAGCGGAGAAGCCCAGTAGCTCAACGCGAACCTTAGCATCTACACACGACTAGATTAGATCAGATCACGACTACCATTACCAGGATCACCAACCACCACTACGACGAAATACCTGCACCTGATTATAAAATAAAACTCTTTTAGACTATCTTCCGTCCCAACGGGCTTGAAACTTAACCTGAGGCATATCTTCAATGCACCGAGGGCCGGACATGTTAAGATATCTAGGGCTTCCTCAACAGTCCTTGTGGCCGTATGGCCGCTGACTCTCAGCAGTGGTATGGTTTATAATCTATTCTCAATGAGCTACAAGTTGTAGAAGAATAAACGAGCGACGAAAACGTTTCATACCGTGGTCATCAGAAGATCATTGATGGTGGGAACGAGAATATTTAACGACGAAAGCTTTCTCGGTAACACCACGTCGGCACCATCGGTGACATCGTTGACAACACATCGTCGGCCGGCACCATCAAGTGAACACCATCACGACCGGGGTCTGCAAAAACCAATAGCCAATTGACCCGAGCAGCCAATTTCCACCAGCGGTGCTTGACGAGCGGCCTCAGTAGCGATCTTAGCGCCTCCGCCGACCCGCCCAAAGACATGTAGGCGTTGAGCAAAGGCAACGCTCTGGCCGGATCTTCTTCGTTTTCGTTGAAGAGCTCGTGAAGAACGGAAGGCGATTTGCCATCCTCGAGCGGTACCCCGTTCAGAACGAGCTCCACCAGCATGCTGGTGTGGCGGCGCGCGATCGCCACACGTGTCGGGTACACGAGTTGTGCATACTGCGGTCGAGGCCACTGTGCCAGGCGGACCCCGCAGAACTTCACCAGAAAACGAAGCTCATATGGTGTGCCAAATTTCGCTACATAGAAAACGATCATACGATTGCTCGCATTGTCCATTATTTTGGCCCGTCTCTTTATTCGCAGCCTGAACAGCGCTGTTCGTACGGCCTGCGTAAACTTAGCTGTCGACAGGCGATGCTTTTTTACGAATCGAAACAACTCTAGGAACTGCTGAGAGTCTCTCATGATTCTAATTCGTGCGCGCACATCGTCCGGGGTAAGTGGCTTGGGCGGTATCGGGGGCGACGGCGGCCGCAATAGCGCCAAAATCGACGGCTGCGGGGGTCGGAAGGATGGCTGTGCTCCTACGTCGCTCATAAGGCTGCCGGCGTTGAAATCTGAGACGGGCATTGCAACTCTGCAAAAACGAACGCCGAAGACAGAGAAAAGACGAAGTCAATTGGTTAAACGAATTCGTATTTCAAGATTGACGTGGAGATTGCAGAGTCAGAAGCCTTAAATCAGACGTTTTAATAGTAGAATTAATTACAATTAAAATAAAATTTTTAAGGAGATCTTAAAAAATGTTTTAACTAAAAGAAAGCTGTCGTTCAATATAGGTAAGACTACGAATACTGAGTCATTTAATCATCAGATGCAAATGAACATAGAAAACGTGCTATTTTCTGGCATTTGCGCTCACTTAACAGAATTGTATCGCACACTACTACCGCGTCCAATATATATATATATATATATATATATATATATTATATATAAGTTCTATTCTCGCCGACCTATTCACTATAGTCTGGGTAAGCGTTGTCGTTCCGCAATGGCTGGCGACGTGCCGCTGCTGCTGATGCTGCTGCTGCAAAAGGGAGCCCATTTGAATTCTAAGCTACCATCGTCTAGATATCAAAAACGAACTTACCATCAGTGGTGGCCGCTCAGAAGGTGAGATCTAGTAGCCACAGTGTTGATCTAGACACCAATAGACTGCCGTAGTCTTCCGTGCTATAGCTTGCTAAAAACTTCTAACAACTTTACTTTCCTCGACGCCTACAACTCAAACAACTTCTAACAACTTTACTTCCCTCGCCTAGAACTTCCTAACAACACTCCTCGCTATAACTCCCTCTAACAGCTAAAAGAGTCAGGAACCCACCGCCAGTCAGCAATAAACAGACCAAACAGTCCCGTTATAACTCCCTCTAACAGCTTGAACGAGTGAGGGACTCGCCGTCAGCCGACAATAAATCGACAGCTAGCTGTCAGGAAAGGAGCCGCTGCTCCAGCTGCTATCGTACGTTACCAAACCACCACCACCGTTCGCTACTTGAACTACGAATCACCGTCATCTGGTTAACAACTTAATGCAATTAGCATATCGCGCGGACCCGCTAAATAACAACCAAGCAGCCGCGGCAGCAGCGGCAGTAGCAGCAGCAGCCGCCGCCGCTGCGTCGGCGGGTAGACATCCGCTGTCTCCCGTTGTCGGCCGCTGCAACGGCGGGCAGGTGGCCGCTGTCGGCGGTCGCCTGTCTTGAAGAAGCCGCTACCTACATACCGGCCGATACCGGCTGCCGCTGTTGCGGCTGCTGGCGCGTCATAGCCTCACCTTCGCCAACTCAAAACGGCATCATCATCATCACTGCTAGCAAGGACACGTCATCCTAACGGCCCATCCAGCTCTGAAGGTTATAGCAATAAGATCATCATAGCTCTGACGCGTATAACCATAGGTTGTACCAACAAGATCATCATCATCGAGCATTTCGTAAGGCTGTAACTAAAAAAGCGCAGGCCCGCCACTTTGCCACTACGAGCGTCCGTTGTGCATTGTAAAATGTTTTTTAATATACACATATATCGTTAGAGGTGCCGTATGAATATGTTCAACGCACCGAGTGTCGGACATGTTAATGTATTTAGGGTTTCCCCAACAGTCATTGTGGTAGTATGGCCGCTGACTCTCAGTGGTATGCTTTATCATCTATTCTCAATGAGCATCGCTCAAAGAAAATTCGACCAACAACAGGGATCGAACCGGCGACACCCCGGTAGATGCACTAGTCATAGTTGCATTCGTCTGCGCCTCGCGACCGGGGGAGACACATAAATGCGCGGGTTCGAGCCCCACCATTGCACATTTGTATTTAAAGGGGGCCCGTCTATGAAGCAATGCGAAAAGCAGTACCATGGACGTTAACTTTTGGCTGAGAGTCAACCCAAAAGGTATAGGTGCCGTATGAGGCATGTATGATATATGACACGTCATCATGTCTACTACTCTGTCTCTAATGCTTAGTATTAACCACCAGCGATATATATTTATATATATGAGGCATCGTGTCGTACGAAGCATGTATGATCAAAATCTAACTTTACTCAATATATATGACATGTCATCATGACTTCTATTTAAGCTCTAATGCGTAGTATTCATATATCACAGCCACTACCGAGTACTTTGCCACTTTGCCGCTAGCGCCCGTTGTGCATTTTCGCTAATATACGAGGCTTTAATGCGTGGTAGTAATAAATCACAGTCACCATCGATATATATATATATATATATATATATGTGTGCGTTCGATAATACTATATATATAGATATATATCGATGGTGGCTGTGGTTGAATAACACCACGCATTAGAACCTCGTATATTAGCGAAAATGCACAACGGACGCTAGCGATATATATGTATATATATATATATATATATAACATCGAACACTACACTTCACCAAACATGACTAAGCATTAAAGCATGACTAAGCAAAATAGAAAAATATTCAACCATATGCAGTACGCCCGATAACTGCCATGAATCGATCTAGCCGACAATAGCAATGCGTAGAATACTTTGTATCAATACTTCTCTCTCATAATTGTATTAAAATATTGAACAAAAATATACCAGATACCTACATCATCCCTACAAACTAACTTCGACCTCAGTGACGAATACCTCTACAAACTACTAAGAACTACGACCTCAGTGACGAATAACAGACATCTATTTACAAGACGCAAAGTTTAACAACTACAACAACAACCGCGCAGCAGCAACGCGGACAACCACCATGACATGCACATTACAGCAGCATTATACACAACGACGCCGGCCGTACACTTCAAACAGTCCAGCGAGTGTATTACTACTAACTTGTTGTTGCGCTGTAGGAACCTAGCTGACTGGTATGAACTTGTGCGGTCGCGAGCAAAAAGACGATAGGAACAACTGCGACGGCGACAACGGCGAAAAAGTTTCGACTGAGCTGTATAAAGCGCGCGATGACAGTCTTAAGACCCTCAGCCAGGCGTTGCGGCTCTCACGACCTCGTGGTATGTCGTTGGTTGTACTACTACTACAGCATCAGTCAATACTTTCGTCGGAGTTTTGTTCTCCTGAAACGGATAACATAGAAAAGAAGATTAGCAATTAGAATACGAATAGCCTTCCCGAGCTTCCCAACGTCTAGTGCACAACAAACAGGGATCGATTGATTGGTAGTACCACCTACCTAACTGCTCGTCACCGTCGTTACGATAGCAGCGTCTCGAAGTTCCGTCTCGCGACCGCAAGTTCCAGCACGACCTCGCTCTGTTGTCTCCCGTCAACGACGGGTATTTATATATAGCAAGCATGGCTGACATACGCCGCCTGCCCTCTCGGCATATACTCTCTCTACATTTACTGTTGTGCTACTCTCGCTACTCCTCGTATTGACGTCGTCATACGACGTGCACGTGCGGCCACGCTCTCACCCACCCAACTACCCACCGCTAAGCGACAGATCGGCCGCGCCGCCCGATTCACATATCGTTATAAACAGGCCAAAAAACCGTTGGGTGCAATTCCTATTGACTAGTTAGAGTAAACTTGTTGCTTTGCTCTCTGTCTGTTGTTGTTGTTATCCTACAGCCGCAACAACGAAAGCCAATTTATTGGTGGAACCGGCGACTCGACGAAAGTCAAAACGAATAGCATTAATCATCTACCAATCGGTTGTTATTGTTGATCTGTTACTGCTATTGCTGCTGCTGATGTTGTTGTTGTTGTAACTATTGTTGTTGTTGTGGTGGTGGTTGTGGTGGTTGTTGTTGGTCATGGAACGCACCGTTCATCACGACACATTGACGTAGAAGTAAGGAGTTGTGGCAGTACCGTCGCGTTGACAATAAAGACAGTGATAAGAATCGAGAAAAGAGATAAACTTCTATTAATAGTTGATAAGTAAATGTTATGATGAGATGAATAAACGATGACATCTTTTCCTGGCCACACTTGCACGCGGCCGCGAGACCACTAGCATTGCTTAGTAAGCGACGGATCTTACCGAGATCAGATACCACGTCAACGTTCTATATATATAGCTCGGCTACCTGATGCCTATTCCACTATGAGTAGTCTTTTGATGTCCACGTTAAACCACGTTCATATACCGTAACTATTCATCATTTGTTTATCGCGCCTAATGTATGGCGTGTGTAGATTTCATAATGCATACTATATGCCATATTCGATAATCGCATAGGGTACGAGATGGGTCATCACTAGCCTAACTCTTTTTTTTATATGCTGAAACCTCTCAGCATTAATATGGGGGATTACGGGAATCGTGATGTACATGCGCCACCACAGCCAGTGACTAGTGTGGGACTCACAAAACTTGAACTTTGTTAATCTTAACCATATACGTCTGGAACTGACCGTGGCCGGTCAGCACCTGGGACGCATAATAAGATAGCTCGCCGTGTCTGCAATCGTACCATTGCCGTAGGTCCGGGATCAGACTTTTGGTCCAGCGACCCTTGGTGACCCCCCCAGGAGCTGCTGCCCTCACCCATTATTTCTGCCAAGAGTCCAAAGTATAGCTGCTCTTGAGTGTTCTATTACACGTGTTGATAGCTTCGAGAGTGTTCTATTACGCGTGCTGGCGGCTTCTAGCATGTTCTTTCTCTCAACGTCTCTCTTGCACGGCCGCTCTGACACCCGCGCCAATAGAGGGTGAAGCGGGTGTTGCGTTAAGAAGAACACGACTCACATAGTGTTCGTCACACTCCCCCTGGAAACGGTGGTGCAGTGTAGCCATCGTTTCGTGTCAAGTGCTGTGGTCGTTGAGGCGTGGGGTGGAGCAACAATGTTCAAGTGTATATGTATTCATGTTATATATATATATATATATATATATATGTTTTTTAAAATTATTATTTATTAATCTACCTCTAGTTTATAAAGTAACTGTATTGGTCGGCGTAATGTGAGGCCTGAGGCCATCCTGACGGTACAGGACCTTTGTCTAAGGTCCGTCCTCTCCCCCCTGATAGAGAAATGACGCGATCAAGAGGCCAAAAAGCTCTGGAGGGTGAGGGGTCTTTTAGTATGCACAAGTCGCCGACTTTCAAGGGTCTGCGGTCGATAGGTTGGTTTGTGTGAGCGGTTCGTAGGTACTGTAAGTACTCTTTATTGAAACGCTTCCAGAAAGCACTAAGTATGGATTGTTGGTGCTTCCAACGCTTTGAGAAGATTATTGCTTGAGAATTCGGAGGGGTCCTTTGGTAGTCGGGACGTTTCTGGAAAAACAGCTTTATTTTTGTATCCGTACATTAGGTCTGCTGGCGTGAGTGCGTTTATATCATCTATGCTGGATGATACTGAAGTTAACGGTCTTTGGTTCACCATGTTCTTAATGTCCGTTAAAAGTGTGGCTAGAACTCTGAAGTTGGGAATATTCGTGCCGAGTACTTTACGAAGGGGTCGTTTCACCGATTGTACCATTCTTTCCCACCAGCCTCCGTGCCAGGGGGATCGCTCCGTGATAAATTCACATTTTATACCCGAAAGGGCTAATAATGATTGCGTTTGTTTATCTTTTATGTTTTTAAAGATAAACAAACGCAATCATTATTAGCCCTTTCGGGTATAAAATGTGAATTTATCACGGAGCGACCCCGTGTGGAGTCTAGATCACCGTTCAGCGCTCGTTCTGCTCGCTCCCCGGCCAGCAAATCCCATGGCATCATCTTGGACACGGCAAGTAGTGCCTCAGTCGACACGGTACGGAATGCGCGGCAGACACTTATGGCCACCGGCCGTTGCGCCGACCTCAGCTTTCTCCTGTTGCATGCCGTCCTAAGTGCCCTGTCTGCCCATGCCGGTGCTCCGTAAATGGCGACGGATTCTGCAGCAGTTGCCAAAAGGCGGCGCTTTTCTTCTCCAACTCCTCCGACTCTTGGCATCAGGCGCGCCAGATTGCTGGCCACCTCTTGGGCCTTTGCTGACACGTGCTGTATGTGCGCTGCGCCAGTCAGTCCCTTGTCGAGTATCACCCCGAGGTACTTTGCCTTTTTTTCCAAAACAATTGGGTGACCTGCTACTTCGACCTGTATGTTTTTGGTCATTTTTCTGCCTGTTAGGTACAGCGCCTCAGTCTTGTGCGGTGCCAGTTTTAATGAATGGTCTTCCATCCAGTCTGTCACCATCAGCAAGGCCTCATTGGCGGCTGACTCTAGTGCTTCCCGTACTACGGGCCGTGACCAGAAGGGCCAAGTCGTCGGCATAACCGACCATCTCGACACCCCTAGGCAGACCCTGCAGCTCGAGAACCCCGTCATAGGCGAGGTTCCACAGGACCGGTCCCAGAACCGATTCTTGCGGGACCCCTGCAGTAACTGCGTAGCTCTGATCGCCGGCCAGCAGGCCTCTCTCCGACAGGTACGATGCTATGATTCGACGAAGGTAGGGCGAGATGCCCTTGCGCTCCATCGCTTGCATTGCCACTTTCCAGCTCATCGAGTTAAAGGCGTTCTTGACGTCTAGGAGAATGAGCAGTACGAAGTCCCGTGTTTTGGGGGTCTTCGTTAGCTGCTCACCTGCCCGTCTCACTAACCTAGCTCTAGTTAAATGCAAGGAGTTCTCACTTGCAGTGCCTCTAGTCAGTGTCGAAGTAATGCTACGCAATTCTGTCCTTAAAGTGTCAGTGGGAAGAAACCCTAGTTTTGGTGGGTTTGTGAGTTCTGTGATGATACTGGATGCTGTTAGCTGCCGATCCTAAACTATTCCCATATAAAAGACACTACACTCCTCTGATGTGGAAACTCGTATGATTTGCAAACGCTCACGTTCTAGCGAAAGAGAGAGATGAAGTACCAGCATATAGCAATCGTCGACCAGCCAACAGAGAGAAACCATACCGCTTTCTCTTCGCAGAGAGTCAGCGGCCATGCTGCCCAAAGGACTGTTGGGGAAACCCTAGATATCTTAATATGTCCGGCCCTCGGTGCATTGAAGATATACCTCTGGTTAAGTCATTGCTTCTCTATTGCTACTTCGAGTCGTTTCGACCGCGCGCAGACGACGCTAAATAAATTTCTGCGGGATCTCTACTGTTACTTTTAAGCACGTCGAGATATATATATATATATATATATATATATATAAATATATATATATATATATATATATATATAAATATATATATATATATATATATATATATATATATATAGTTCAGTTCTGTCGTAGTTAAAGTCAGTATGAATAGATTTTGAAACAAACGCGCGTTTTAGCGTTCGATGCTATCTAGTTTATGATTCAGTTTTCCACACTCTGTGGATCATTTTCATACTGTGTAGTAAGGTGTCTTTCTTATTCTGTAGAGTTCTAAATTTCATAAACAGCAGAAATCGCAGCGTTTTAGTACGTCCGTTCTAATAAAACTTCCAAATAGAATCAATCATCAGTCCTCTCAATCCAAACCGACGAACGCCTAATTGCGTAATTTCGCCGCTGCCAATAAGCCACGCTGCCGCTTTGAGAACAATGGCTGGCTTTATTCCGGTTGTTTTGTTTAGGAAAGTTTCGGCAATGCTTGATGTACACACGTAACGAGTAACTAGCGTGCCTAGTGTGGGACTTACAAATTCACTAAACCTGCAACTAAATTATCATTATAAGCACCCCGAGGATGGCCGATAAATGATGGCGATCTAGCTGTCAAAAGAACCACTACACAAACAACCAGCGTTTCACGAGCAAATACTCCAAATCTACGAATACCCCTCAGCCATCAAACTAACTATAGTTACTAGACTACTATTCAGTTGTCTAACAGCCAACTTTCAGACAGCATCATAGTTTATGCCTGGTCAATTAAATCATTGACGTCGTAAACTTTATCAGAACCATATTTGCATACGGTTCTCTCTACTGTCGGACAAGCATGTCCTTTGAAATGGCACACCAGATGATGAGTTGCATGCCAAAGCAGAGCTTCAAGCTCACAGAGACGCCTCAAAATAAGACAGTTGGGTGGCACAGGCATACATCTCCTTATACGTATCAGCTAGGAAGAACTTAATTTACGAGTAAATCGATCTGAAAAAAAACAAAAGCCTTACAATTACGTTTCAGCAACTAGTTTTCGTTGCATATTGCAGTTCGGCGAGAGGAGCCCTGAGTCAGCCTAGAGGTTTGGTGAGCATGTCACGCCCAGGGATGCAGCAGGCCAGCCATGCGTTCTGAACTCTTTTTTCGAAGGGCTATTGTTGAAATGACGGGCGCATTCTACGTTAATTTGCCATGGCGGGGCTCATGAGAGACACTCATAAGAAGAAGTGATAGTCGTCTATAGGCATCTGTGTCATCAGTGGCAAACCAGGCGGCTACTTACCGAACGCCTTCGCTGTTGGGCTGGTGGACGGAGAAACGCCTCCGGAGAGGCGGCGGCGGCGTAGCCAGGGAATAATGGCCAAAACTTCATCACGACGCCGCTTATCAAATAATAATAATAATAATAAGACCGTGTCCCATTATTCGTCACGGCATCGTCGTCCTCATCATCGTCAACAACGACAGCAAGCTAACTCGCGACTCGCAAAGTCAAAGCCGAGACACCGTTTACACAAGTATGACGTCGTTTTTTTTTCGTATGACGTCTAGTGGTAGTCAGACACCACATATGGTGACGGTGAATATAGTCGGGAGCCATACTATGCGAGTGCGAAAGGAAAAATCTTGCTGACCGCCAGTGGAAAACTTGTATCGACCACACAAACAACAACAGCAACAGCAACAATGTTATTGTTGTTTGTGCTGTTGATACGACGACAACAACAACAACAATAAGAGCAACAAGGTTGTAAGACAGGTTGTAACAAGGCAAAAACCTACAACAAATACGAACACAGCGACAACGACGACGACAACAACAACAACGCCGTCGCCGTAGGACGCTCTACGTAAATGTAATCAATGTCTATCAATGTCGCCGATCTTAAAATTTGTGCCAACCGCACTGGTACCGGTAAATCATATTATGTGACGGGGCAGCATGCATTGTTTGGCAGAATTATGGCAGACCCATGCGAAATGCAAATCTAAATATGTGTATATAAATCTATACGTAGATATATTTTGCCTTGGTATTTTTTGCGGGCATAGTTGGCTTTGGCCTTTGTTGCCGTTCTGTTTCTGACTATGTATGACATCATGCGCAATGTGTATGTACAGCAATGATATATAGGTCAATAATAAATTTGGCGTCTATAATAAATTCTAATCAGTCTTTCCATAAATATATAATATGTATATATAATACATTTTAATAAATTGAATATATATAAACACTAATAAAATTAAATAAATAGTAAGATATATAAATTACGCGTATGTCATAAAATACGCAACCCTGGAGACGTACCCGCCTACTGGCCGTATCCTCCTCAGTCAGCCGCCGGTCAGGTATATTGTAAGAGATGAGGAAGTGAGTCGCACCAAGGACAGTGCGCAAATTGTCGAGACCACCGCCGGCGCCCAGGTAATGAACAGAGATAGCGGACCACCTCGATCGAATCCATACGAATATATATATATATATATCATATTGTTTTCTTATTCACAGGTGCTAGCGCAATCTACACAACAACAACAATAGCGGCGGCAGTAGCAGCTGCAACAGCAACAAAAACAGCACTATCACTAACGAAGACCACGAGCAACAATGTACCCAACACAAATTTGGGGGACAAGAGGACACCGACCTCGGGACGATCGCTTAACTATAGTAACAATATAAGTTGTATTGTAACTTTTCGCCCAACTACCGCAATATATATATATATATATATATATATATATATATAAAGGTGAATAGGAATTGGTAGATGGTCAATGAGGTCCGGAAAACTGCACGTTCCATGACTCAAGTTTCAAGTTTCAAACGTGGTTTATGCAACGGAACTGCATTTTGCAATGCTTAAGTTATCGTAAATAAAAATGGTAACAAAATAAATCAATCACCGAGACAAAAGTCACACTCAACAATATTTCAAAGAATGCTTTGAATAAGCGCAATTACATAATACATAGTCACAATAAGCATCATCACCAGGATGTCTATACAGCGTTTGTTACAGTGTACAGCATTAGGTGAGGCAACACGCGCTCACATATACGCGCAAGTGAATTGATACACTCATACAGCATCTATATAATACACAACGACGTCAGGTAAAAACACACTGAAAAATTAAAAACAAATTTAATCTGGGAAGATGATCCCTTATAAAAAGCACTAATAACCCCGATTTAGGATATAACTAGATCACCAGCCCGATTCAGACTGAGAAATTAAAAGCAATTTTTTACTTCGCGAGCAAAGAGGTGCTTCAATGTGAGGCATCTAATATTTTTAGGAAAATGTCCAAGTTTCGGGCAGGCGGCATGCAAGTGAGTGTTGACTAGTCTTCAAGGACACTGAGGGCACTGCGAACGTTGTTGCACGTCTAGGGGATGTCCGATTTGAGGTAGGAATTAGTGGATTTTTTCCACCTTGAGTATGCTATATAGAGTAAATAAATCATAGACCGAATCGCTCCGTCTCCTAGAAAAAATTGCTCTAAGTGCATCATTCTGAATTACTTTGACCCTCCGGAGAATTCCGTCATATCCACCACCCCAGAGAAGGATATCATAGCATAGTACCGGTAAGAACACGGCCTTGTACACCAGAAGCAAGCCCTGTGTAGGGACCCCAATTAATTTCATTCTGCGTAGCGCCGATATAACAGCATAGCACTTGGGTGCAATATATTCTATGTGGGGATGCCACTTCAGATTTTCCTGGAGAACGAGCCCCCAGGCACTTGGCTGTCTGCGAGAGCTTAATGTTTGGTAGCTCGAGTAGTTGGTTGTTAGGCAATGCCTGATGCCTCGGTGATGAGCGAATTACTACAAAATGTGTTTATCGGCGTTGCTAACTAAACCAAAAGTGCACAAAAATTACGATTATTAACTCCGTAGATTAGTCGTGTCATCAGCAAAAGCTATAGTAGAACCAAGATTTAGCCCCTGAATTCTTAATGGGATAGAATTCAGAAGGATAAGAAACATAAAAGGCCCGAGAACCGAACCTTGAGGGGTACCTATATAAACCTGTTTCCACGAGGATTCTATTTGGTCAGCTCGAACCACTTGCCTCCGTTCCTGAGAGATATGACCTAAACCAAGCAACAGCCGGCACGGAGCAGCCGAGCTGAGCGAGCATCTAGAACAGTAAGGAATGATCAAGACAATTAAAAGCAGCCGACACGTCAAGAAAGACCGCAAGACAAAACTTGTTTGTCTCCACCGAATCAGACACCCGCTGCCATAAGTGGGCCAGCGCTAGGTCAGTCGACCTACCCCTACGAAAGCCGAACTGGTTGGATGATAGGAAATTAATCGACTCTAAGTGTCGATTTAGCCTGAACAACACCAACTTCTCAATAACCTTTGAGATATAATCAACAACAAATATCGGCCTGTAATTTGCTGCGCGATTTTGTTCAACCTTTTCTTGAATCGAGGAAATACCGCCGTATCCTTCAACCGTGCTGGCAAGTTTCCGGTCTCAAACGACTGTAATAGAACAACACGTTCAGCTAATTTGCCTGCAATAAATCTGTGCACTCAATGGCGAAGTGAATCTAGGCCGCGAGCTGGCACTCGTCCCAGAAAAAAAGGAGAGATCATCGTCCTCACTGGCAAGACAAGAGTTCGATCGTTGCGCATACAGGTCGTCGAGCAGAGAATCAAGGTCCCGTGAAAGAAGCCCGCTTAGCTTGGGTCACGCTGGATACGTCCATAACGAGCTTATGCATAACGAGAACTGTGGAAAAAGCAATCAGCTAAGGCGGCAAACGCTATTACCAGAAACTCCCGTATATACATGAAGATTTTTTCTGGGACCTCAAAGCATCCGAGAGACAGCGCCTGTGGCATATTGGCATATTCACAGAGAGCGATAAAAGATAAGAGAGAAACGCCACTATAGAAAACTGGCAAGCCAAGGACGCCATTTCCTCTAGTGCACCCGGAAGAAGGTTAAGCAAACTGCTGCTAAACGAACAGACATAAATAGCAAGACCGAGAGAAGACCTTAGCTTCTACCTGACACAGGTTATCACGGGAGCATGGTAACTTTTAATCATATTTCTACAGAATAGGAAGAAAAATACCTATCAGAAACATGACCTTTTTACAAAAAAAAGCCCAAAAAGATACTCCGCAACACGCACTTCTTAAGTACCAGGCATGGAAAAAAGCTAGAACCGCGGCGATTAGACATATTCGCGAGAGATGGTCCAAAGCGGTAGTAACCCATCCCGAAGTTCAGGACGCCCGCGAAATGATTTCAAATAATTCATGGAGTATATCCTAGGTTCGACTTTGGTATGGGAAGTGGAAACGGAAGTAGCACAGGAGATGCTAAAAACAAAGCTAGGAAGATGTAAGAAGAAGCAAATATTCTTGAGGTCGATGCGGCTGAAGAAAAACGCAACTTTTAATTAAACGGGCTCACAAGGGATGGGACAAAGTGCGCATGACAGACTTGGAGGAACCCGTGAGCGATCCCGGCCAAGTGATCCGATTGGGCACTCGACACTTCTTCTGACGGCCCATAGCACCGTTCTATGGCGATGTGGGTCATCAGATAATGAAGTTAAGGGAAAAGGTGCGTTTAGTGAGTATGGGTCTCAGCGGCGTAACATCAATTCGCTAGGGTCATGTCCCACACAGCCAGGTGTAATATAGAATGAATGAAAAATAAATCCCTTGAGAAAATGTAGTTTTTTAGTAATTCCAGCAAAAATTGTGGCAACGTTAACGCTAGCAACTTACGCGTAGTTGTCGAACCGGAACAGACATGTTCCTTCAGAATGGCGAATTTCGACGCAGATCAAATGTTCGAGCACAGGCAGTGGGCATTTTTGGAGCACCAGATTGATACCGGTTCGGATTGTCGACTGCATCAGACGTGTAGGCAGGCCGCATAGCATAACCTGTGTGCTTGCCCCGGACGTCGCTGTTTCCGTAGCGTAGCGAAAGACAAATCGGCGCAACTAGCATGTTAAGCACAGTTAGGCCTAATTAAAGATATATTATATCTTGAATCGATTTACCGTCGATAAGGAAGAAGCGTTTTCGATCAATTCCCATAGCAGGGCTTGTAGGTCACAAACGAGCTTGCTCCGCTCATAAGTATGATACTAATTACTTTTAGGCTTTAAGTTAAAGCACAATTTTGTGTCACGGAACAACATTATCAGAGCAATCATCAAGGTAACACACGGTAAACATAAAGTTGTGCTGCCACACAGCAGAGTAACACATACAAACAAAGTTACTCATCTGGAGTAATGTAGTGCCGATTTTGTTTGTGCCCACGTTCACTGGGGAAATTAGTTCATGGCCACTGTGTTGGTGTGTTTTCTTCCTTTCCGCCAAAAAAATGTGGTTCGACTGGTAATTTGGCAGTCCGGCTTCACAAAATTCGCAGGGCAGAGTACAGTTCTCAGAACTTCCTTCTCTTCTTTCACTGTTTTTATTATTGCTCTGGAAGGCACAACTTTTCAACTTTCATAAGCAGACGCTCTACGCTGTTGATTGGTTGATCGATGAAAGTTGAACCGCAGCACAGGTTAGACACAGTGCAAGTCGAGATGTGGCTGCTGGTTATGGCAAATGTTCAAGTGTGCGTATGACCTTAGTACGTGATCCACTTTGATCAACACCTGCAATGCCTTCTTCTAATACAGCTCAGTTGAGAGCGAGCCAGTCGCCACCGAAAAGCCACCATCAGATGCGTGCAACCATTTTTGTAAGTGGGATCACGATACCGTGACACGTGTAAGGTCAGCGCCAGCTATTCGGGTGCCGGGTTGCAATGATACTGCTCGGACAAATACATATACAACATATTCTGCTGGTTCAAGGGTAAAACGAAACGAATGCCGTTTTCCTCGAGACTTATTGAACACATATTGTTGTGTAACAATACCGAACTGATATATGAAGTCTATAGCCTACTGAATAGATTATTGTTATCATCATCACCAACAGCATCATCATCATTATGTGACCGCTAGCTAGAATGCAACTACAGCACCGTACAGCATACGAACACGAGTAGTTGTGTCTGTAGCGAGTAATCTTTTCCGCACATGAACGCGGCAGACTACGCTACGCATGTCGTACCTCGTTCAAGGCAGTCAAACGGACGCTGATTGTAGCGTGGAAACAAACGGGTAACCGCTATTCCGGCTACCAAAGCCACCGCAGCACTCCGTCAAGTCTAGCGGGCTCGATCGGCGGCGACGTTTCGACTCCTGCATCGGCAACAGCCCCACTTGCTGCTGTCGCTGGGGTTGTTGTTGCTGGGGTTGTTGTTGTGACAGCTCTGCCTGCGACACCCTCGGTGCTGGAGAGGAACGTCATTACCATCTTCACCACAGGGCCGTCTGACAGCCAGCTATACAAAGATACAAATGTTACTGCTTCTATAGAATTAAAATCAGCCCAGTAAGTGGTGGTGTTACGTTATTGTTATTATTATTATTATTTATTATTATTATAAGTACGCAGTAAATGGAGGGCCGACACCTGATCATCACCTGCCGTCTTCTTCTTCCCTTTCTCTTCACAAGTTACTCGCCAACGCCAAGATGACACGCAAGGTGCTGCGCAGGATCCCAAAGGGAGCGAGAATTCCTTTGCGCGGACTCTTCACCGTCTGCTTAAAGACGTCGTGAAAAAGAATGACGAAGCGAGCTGGACCGCGCTGCTTACCCTCGCCCCAAAAGTCCTCCACGTCGACAAGGAAACCCAAGGAGGCCATAGCTTGGCCAGCGTAGTCAAAGAAAAGGTGGCCCTTTTCGGAGCTGCCACTCTCACTTGCATGAAGTCTGAGGGGCGAGGCAAACGTGTATTGACGGATAAAGCTCGCGCCCAGATCGCTGCTCACAAGCTTTCCATGGATTTAATGTGCGGAGCGCCATTAGAATCTTGTCTTCCGATGACACGATTGCGCCCGTCACAAAGGAGTCGATTGATGAGATGATCGCAAAACACCCTCCTGCTCCGCAGGGGACGTGGTGCCACCATCCCCTATCGGCTTGCCAGCGGTTGGGTCATGCTCAAGCGAGGATGTTGCCAAGGCACTCCGCACCTTTCCATCCGGTGCGGCGGGAGGCCTCGACGGCCTCACGCCTGACCATCTAAAATGCCTTCTCCCTGCCAACGGAGACCACAACGATGTGCTGGAACACTCGCTAAGGTATGCGACATCATACGTAACGGGCAAGTTCCGGAGACTGTGAGAAACGTCATATATGGAGGGTGGCTTATTGCCCTGAAGAAGAAAACCGGAGGATACCGACCCATAGCCGTTGGCTGCACCTTGCGTAGACTGGCCACAAAGACCCTGCTTCCCCAGGTCATGTGAAAAACTACCTGCAGCCTCGGCAAATGGGGTACGCCACTCATAATGGTGCAGAAATAATTGCCCACACGGCTCGCACCTTCCTCGAAAACAACGAAAAATGCTGCCTCCTAAAATTAGATTTCAAAAATGCGTTTAACTTGAACAAACGAGGCCAACTTTTGGCAGAGGTTCCAAGCACGCCCCGTCCCTCTATCCAATGATGCACCAGCATATAGCAGGCCGACTCCTCTGATGTTCGGTGAAGTTGAAATCAGGTCATCAGCCGGTTGTCAGCAGGGAGACGTAGCGGCTCCTCTTGCGTTTAGCCTGCTGTTGCAACAGTACTCAAACAGGTGACATCCAAGGTCCCTCTGTTTTACCTCGACGATGGGACCCTTCTTGACAACGATCCTTCGGCATTACTCAAAGACATCAAGGATCTCAGAGCGTTCGAGCAATGGGCGGGATGCAGCTTAACCCATCTAAATGCGAGTTATTCCTACAGGGTTTCGAGGACGAAGAGAGACAGCAGGTGATTGCAGAATTCAACAGCAATCTCCCGGGCATCCTTGTAAAGGACCGGTGTGAACTGGACCTGCTGGGACGGCGGTCTTCCCCGAAATGATCGGCCCGGTACTGGCCGAGAAGGGAGAACAACTCTCCGACTTTACCAGAGGCTGGGTCATCTCGGTAGACATCAAGCCTACTTTCTGCTTCGGCACGCAATGGGAGTACAAAAGGTCCTGTATGTATACGGACCTCACCTACCTTCCTTTTGCCGTCAGAAACTTTGGACCTCGACGACCAAGTGAGGAGAGCCTTGGAAAAACATCCTTGACCTGACGCTCGATGATAAGGCATGGATGCAGGCAAGCCTATCGGTCCGGCTGGGTGGAATGGGCATTCGCTCGGCCACGGACCTTGCCTGCCCGCTTTTCTTGCTTCGTCGCATAGCTGCGCCTCTGCAGTGGCCGCTACTACCGGCGGACTCATCAGCCACCAACAAGACGCCATTCGGATCGGGACGCGCGTCAGTCTGGTCGTCCTTCTGAGGAACAGGTCACTAGGCAGAAGGGGTGGGACCAAATCGCCACTCAGGCTACCCACTTAACTCTTCTGTCGGCCTGTGAGTTAGATATAGATGGCATTAGACTGAAAGCGGTTTCATCCGACGCTGCCGGAGCGTGGCTTGACGTGTTTCCGTCCGAGCTAGTCGGCAGTAAGCTGGCTGATGACCACTTCCGTGCCGCCAGTGGCCTCAGACTTGGCATTGCCATGTTTGAGACAGAGGCGTGCCCGTGTGGTGGAACGGTGGATGAACGTGGCCTGCACCGACTTAGTTGCACTAAGCTGGCTGGGCTTACGCAGGGCCGCCACGATGCCATTAATGACATCCTCGGGCGCGCTTTCAGACAAGCCGGCTACCGCGTCACACTGGAGCCTGGTGGACTACAGAGCGACGACAAGCGTCGACCAGACGGCCTTACCAGCCGAGACTGGGACCGCAATCGGCCGCTGGCATGGGACGTCACCGTCTCCGACACGTACGCCCTCGCTATCGTGCACTAGCCAACG
>QVRM01001808.1:0-54310 GCA_003439945.1 Dermanyssus gallinae | reverse complement strand
AGAGATCGAAGCGACTGGAGATCGACCACATTCATCACAACACCAGCAATCACTGACTCGAGCTGGAAGAGGACAAACAGAACGAATCGTCATTTGGTCACCGGTTTGCCGTGCACGGTTCCGAAGACTCCTTCTGTAATAACTAGAACTGCTATTAAAATGATTGCACTATACAAGGGCGTTTTGTTCAGAAAACTTGTTTTACACAATGTTGGTTGCTTATTCTAACCAATTATGTTCTATGCCCTCATATACCAATCAAGTCCTTCTCAAACTCACTTACTAGTTTTCGGTTCGAGAGCCTCAACTATATAATATATATATATATATATATATATACATGTCTCCGCGTGAACGTGTAGTCACGGGTTCTCACTAGCTAGATAAAATAAAACTATTTGAGCAGCGAAACCGAGGGACGATACAACCATTTTCCAGTCGTTAACGAATGTTTCGCTGATTGCTGATAACCTACGCAATTACCGTACACTACTCTAAAATCAACGGGTTAGTGCGACCACAACAACGAATTGTCTGCTGGCGTATAGCACAGTCTGATTGCATCTACTTCTTTAATGGAGCAATGTCCCCGTGCGATTCTTACAATGCTGTATGATTCGATCATTGCATCACACACCCCTTTATGTAATAAAGGTGACTGCTATGTAAAGAAACAAGCTTCGGGAAGTAAACGTGGCTAAACTTCATTTTCGACTACACGCACTTTTTCGCGGTAGACTTGTTTTGCCAAGGATGGTCCTGACGTCCTAAAAATAAGCTAATTGCAGTCAATCTGAATGCTGATTGCTGGTAATTTTAGTTTCGCTAAGAGTTTATTTGACAAAAACAAACGTTAAAACGACGGATCTTTGATAAAAGCTGGTCCGTAGACGAAATTTTGTTCTAGTAAATCTGCCTACAAGAAGGAGCTAGTATCTAGTAAAGCGGCACGAGCCAAATAATTCACCAGAATACTAGATCGCCTGGGGAACTGCTGTGCCAATGCCGAATCGAGGGGTATTCGTATGTAAGGGTTCGATTTGATCCCGTTATTGATGTACGTCGCACATGGCAATTGGACGACCAACTTCAGTAACGGCTATCCAATCCGATGTCTATAGGCATTGTTAGGGCGGCTAACCGCACAGTTGGCCCTAAGAGGTCTTAGGGGGGGGGGACCAACCAAAACGGGGCAAGTAACGGGTGATGCAATTCTTATGCAGATGGGAGGCAGCTGGCTAAGGATTACCTGAAGGCCATCACATCGAATACCATTTGGGCCATCAAAGCGAAGAACGTTTTCCCCGATCGAGGACAACATCCCGAAGCGGCTATGAAATAGCGTTGGCGGCAGTAAGCGGGCATGGGCGTTTGCCTTACGCCTCACATTGATGCCTTTCCTCTACCTGCCTCCCTACCTATCTATCTATCTATCAATAGTCCCTGTTGGGACTGCCAAATACTTTTGGAGGTTCACCGACGGACTACGAAGCGACAAACGTACCACCTCGTCGAACGACGCTTGGACCGAAACCGCTGGCGGCGACGACGACGACGTCAGTTGAGCTGGGCTGCTCACCGTTGGCCACAAATACGTTTGGGATAAATAGTAAGTCAGTGTCGTTGTAGATGGCTCCGTCTCATTGTCCCCGACTGTTATAGCGCTCTCATGGCGCTCCAATACCGTATCGCCTTGCTGTATCTAGTCTAGTTGAGTTGCTCGTACAATAGACTGCGCAGCCGTTATATACAGTAGCGACTAACGTGGCATAGTAGTAGTAACACAACAATGGCAAACATGTGCAGTTGTAGTCGTCGTCGTCGTCGTTGTCGTCATTGTCGTCGTCGTTGTCGTCATCGTCGTCGTCGTATCTTCTGCAGCACTCTACACTACGAGTGTTGTACATAATACAGATATCATTGGGTGTGCTAACCAACCATGGGGATGGGTTCGTCAGCGGCAGTCGACGGCGTAGTGCCAGTGCTATCCTCCTCCGAATCCTGTCTCTCCTCCCGATCGCTGCTCGCCAAAAGCAGACACGCGTTCGCCAACAATGACCTCTTCCTGCACGCTATTCGCTATTGTTATGCGTGGCCGGCCTTCATAGGGCCCGGTGACGAGATGATATCTGCTGTCACTCACGACTGCCTGTTGTTAGACCGGCAGGCAGGCAGAGGCCGGACTCACCACTATTGGTTACTAACCCATTTATGGCTACGGCTTTAACGACGCCTCATAACTAGAATCCGTCACGACGAATCCCGTCACCGTCGCGATGATCGCTCGCACATGATCGCTGCTCTCGTTGGCCAGACTTTCCGGCGATTGTCGCAGCGCGCCGTAACGTTTGCTTGTCCGACCGCACCTTTAACTGCTTCTCTTAGTATTTCAGCTAATAGTGTGACTCGACAAGCGTCAGGGTAGCAATAGAACATTACAATTATCAACAAGCAAGCAGATGATTTTCATGTTGTTGTTATATGAACACATAACAAGCGATTGATACCCTGGCCTGCAAGGCACGTTTATGTGTCAGCAGGCACTCAAAAAAACGTGCTTTTATATGGTTTGAACATATTTTGCAGTTTTTTTTGTCGATGGCCGCGTTCTCTGTCCTAATCTGTCGTATTTATGCTGCCTGTATCGTCCTTAATCGACTTCGTATACCACCGCACATCACCGGTTAATGCGCCCTGCGTTTAAATACAGTAAAAAAACACTGGTAATAAATTAAGTTCCAGTTGTTTAATACTCCGGTTGCCTAAGCGTGATTTTGTTATATAATTATTTCAGGTAGTTTGTGTAATTGCAACGTGAGAGATCAGAGATACTCTTCTCTCAAATGCCAAATATCTCGATTCTTTTCTGGCCACTGTTTATTAGCAACGTAAGATGGTGATATCGCTAGAAAACCGCTCGAACATTTGTAGCTTGAAAACAGGATCTTCTGTCGTAGAAAAGGGTCTGAGTAAAAGCGCCAAGCAAAAGGAGAGGTTATTTCAATGCTGATCGTGCCATCTGATGAAAGGGATACCGTAATGCAATCTGGATGAGCCGAACTATCGAACACTGCCGCAACGGTAACTACTAGTGGCGCTGCCCCAGCTGCTCTTAACGGAACCCGAAGTCTCAGTGGTCGACTTACCTCAAATTTCGCGTAAACTTATGTGCGCTTTCCTACAAAGCAAAAACTCATAACACTGAACCACGAAAAAAATATGTCTCAATCATGATCTCGAACCAATGTAACTAAGCCCGCCATTGAGGTTCAAACCATTCTGTTTGAAACATATAGGTTTGTATGAAGCATGCAAAAGTTGGAAACATGCTGAAATCTACCACCAATCGGACACTGCTGCGTAAGGTGCAATGCACTCAGTTTGTCCGCACAGTGATAGCCTACTGGGCCGTCAGCAGCCTCGCGGCGCTGATTTTCATAGGTGTGGGTCCTGAAAACGGGTCTCCTGGGACCTGGAAACGAAAGAATAGCGCTGGCTATGAGACAACCGTAGACAAAGCGTTAACGCCCTGTAGACAAGTGCCAAAAATAAGCAATCAAACTGAGCACCTGGGGCCTAGCTGAGAAAACCTTTTTCTCTTTTCTCAGCCTTACTTCACCTTTTAACATTACAACTTGGCTTGAGCGGGCGGATACTTAACTGTTCGACCGATGGGTTCAAGTGAGCACGCTCTTACCATGTGTAGCAACTATTGTCGCTATTTCATATTTAGCACCGCAACTCAACGGCAATCATAGAAACCACAGTAATTCAGGCAAGAGAAAGAATTTGGATACATTTAGAACATATGCTCCTAATTTAACGATTCACTAGAGGCTAACATAGAGTAGTCCAAAAATTCAATCTTGCAGTCCGTTTGCTAAACTGTTTGTATCCAAAGCCGAGTTAGATACCCTATCTCAATGTTATTATATATAGAGGTCTACTTTTTATATGAAGCAAGTGTTTTCTACGTTTTACTGACGCTACCTCAGTAGTGATTTCGCGCGCAGTTTTTAAAGCGCTCGAGACTACTGCAAACCGGGCGCAACTAGTTTTCAGCATCGGCCTAATCTTCTAGACTGGTTAAGACTAGTAGTACCTAGGCTATCTGAGTACACGGTCCAGAATATGCGCCGCGCTAGATAGATAGAAGAAAGCCAATCAGTGGAAGCACGCCCATAGATAACAGCGTTTCGCAGCAAAACGCGCAATTGGCTTTTGTACCGCGAACGGTAATGTGAACGATGGCGGCGTAATTAGATGTTCTTGATACAATTCGGAAATTCTAGCGGGGATTCGCCATCACTTTCCTTCGCTCCACAACTACGTTGAATAAAAGCATCTTTCGATAATGTGACTAACGGCACTCGCAGATAGCAGCCGCCAAGTAAAGTAAGTTGCCCTCACTTTGGCTTATTCCTATCGGTGGATGTCGCCACGCATCCACCTTGGAAACTAAGGGATAATTTTCTGCTTTACCATCGAAAATAACACCAACACAAGCGATGACTATAATAGCTTTTTGAGGCGTAGACTTAGATCATCAACAGGTGTTTAATTGTTTGTTTTTGAACATATAGACAGAGAACGGAAGACGCATTTTTAGGCCGGCACGAATCAACGCAGGTTTTTCAGTTCTCAACGTGTTCTCGAAATTGACTTACCCTAACGGTCACCAAAGATAATAGCTAAAAGTATTTGTGAGGCACTCTCTAAGTTAACCGACGTATAGATAGGAGATTATAAGTTTGCACATGGCTCATATTAACAGTATTCATATCAACTACCCCGACCGCTTGATTGTGGGAAACAGTCCTATTTACTGTATAATCTAAAGCAGAGACCGTTAAATTAGAGCGAACAAAGGTAATTTTATAATTATGCTCATCTCACTTAAACTGAGTATAATGTACAATTCAAAATATTTATTCATGACGCTCTATCTTCTTCACGCTTCCGACGAGAGAAGTAGTGCAACGATCTTCGATCCAGCGCTGTGCATTTCACTGCATGGTACTTGACACACCTGTGCAGGCAGAACCGGCAGGTGCACAACTCGTACTCCTCGTGAGAGGCTGCGTTTAAACATACTAGGGAGCAATAACCATGCACTATGCACCTGGTGTATACGTGGCGATTATCACATGCAGAACCAGACCAAAGATGCAAGGCGTTGAAACCATTCAAACCAGCGACCCTCCCTGGCCTGTTCGACTTTAGCTTGCCACTCCGAAATATAACATTCGTAAGATACTGTACGCGGCATCTTCAGCCTTAGTCTCTCTAGTTCTCTCCGTGTGCTCTTCCGCCAACAATATGAACCTCTGTAAATATCTCTTTGGACCTTCTTGATCGTTTTTCGCCACTGCATTGTGCCCGATCATCCCCTATCGACAAATACATTGCTCGGCTTTTCACTCGGCTGAGCCGTGATTTGTCTGGACTGTCTGAAAAATCGCGCTTACGTTGTCTCGCGAACTAGGCCGCGCATCATCTCGCTTACGCCGCATAGAAGAAGACAAGCTGGATCCCAATGACGCTAAGCGTTTTCATCCGCTACCCCGAGAAGCGTCTAAATCTTCAGGCAGGGTAGCTCCCCTTACCTGTGGCGGCCATATAGCTGTGGAAGACGCTGAAAAATCAGAAGTTTTAAGACGTCATTTCAAAACTGTGTACAGACAGCCTGGCGACTTAAGCTTCGTAGCGACCAAGCAAACCGATTCCTGCCTCAATGACGTCACATTCACTCCTGAGATTGTCTTACGAAGCTGCGTAAAAGAAAGTGCAGTTTGACCCCCGACGGGCTCCCGCCAATTTTCTTTAACGAATTGGCCTTGACCCTCGCGGAAACTTTGGCAATGATCCTTACCCCGCAGTTCTGAGGGGGGAATGGTCCTCCTGTTTTTGAAAAAGTCTGTTGTGACGGCTGTGCACAAAAAGGGACCGCAATTCCTCCCAGAAAACTACCGACCGGTAGCGTTAAAGAAATCACAAAGAGTCTTTACCGAGAAAGGGAGTGACTGGATCCAATGCTCATAGCAGACCTGATCGGGCCCCCGAGCTCCTTCTCTTCGGGAGTGACCGTAGGACCTGACACACCTCCTCTACCCCGAAGGGCAGATTCATGTTGTGCTGCTTCAGTGCAGCGGATGCTGTACGATTGGAGATACGTCCGGTTGTGGATCAGCTGGATTTGCTGTCGGTATTGTTATTACCGCAGCTGGTGACGTCGCTGTACCACCACCACCCGGTGGTTCCATCTTAACAACAGTGCCGTTTAAGTTGCAACTGTCATCATTTAACTATTCAGGCGCCGAGTTTCTCTTGGCGCCTGCGCGGTTGTTTTTGCTAGTCTCTCCAGCAGGCTCTCTCGCCCTTGCCTCGATGACGTCACCTTCTTCTCTGCTGTCTGCTAGCCTTGCTTTGTTGTTCTTCCACGTTGTCTGCGTTCCGCCTCATTTCTCCGCGCTAATTTTGTCACTTAGCGTAGAGTTCCAACCCCCTGTAAGCGTGAGGGTGCGGCAAACTGTTCCCGCAAGATTGCTTCGATTTTGGCAACCCGCTTCTGCAGTTCCGTGTGTGCTAACCACAGTTTCAAAAAGTTCCACTGTAGTTTACTCAATCGGCCCGCTCAACGTACCTTGGCTTGGTTCCTGAGTGTCACAGGCTCCGCAGGAAGCCGAGTGCGCATCCTTCGGGAGCACGGGGTTTAGACAAACCCCGTGAAACACTTTTGAGCAGCCTTGGCTGCACTAGTTTCACTAGTTGTTCATCCGTTTTTAAAGGGAGCGAACACTTTGAACATCCGAACATCACGAGTGCTACCTGAAAACAAAGATAATTTTAGCATTTCAGAGTATGAATAACCTACTAGCATTTGTTAAGAAATAAAAATGCGTTTAGGCACGCCCGCGATGAGATACGGCACAGAGGATCCAGAGAATGCGCTGAATTTGCAGGGCTGGGTTGGCCCAGACGACGGCCATGGACGTGCACTCCGCTACGACCGCCAGCAGTGGGCAACGCGCATCTCCAGCCCTCCCCTCCCGCGGCAGAGGCTTCGGAAGTTTGGGTGAGTTGGGGCTTCTGCGGGGCGAGTTGGAGATGATTCGGCACCATCCATATTTAGACCGAGGCTCGTCGCCGTCTCTAGCGAGGAGTCCCGCCGTGCGGTGACCAGCATCACTAGATCGTCAGCGTATGTGATCGTTTGGACCCTTTCTGGCAGGTCTGGGGATTCGCGCATTTAGGCGAGGTTCCAGAAAACCGAGCAGAGGAAGGAGCCATGCGGGATCCCTGCCGTGACCTTATGGGTGTAGCCTTTGTGCGATCGTCTAAGTAAGACGACAGAATCGGATGAGGTATGGTCTTAATTATGCACCCGTTTGCAGTTTTAAAGGCGTCGTAACTTGCTTTGCAATGTGTTGGAGGATGCGCTCGATTGCGTCAAGGATGGCGCGGCCCCGCTAAAACCCATGTTGGGTGTCAGAGAGATCACTCCGTTTCTCGAGCGTTTACTTAAGTCTGTCCAGGATTACGCACTCTCTAAAGCGGCCCAGTATCATGTAAGTCCCCAAAAATATATCTCGACCGACACCTTTTAGGTCGCTCCAGGCATTTGCCTTTAGTTTAGAGATAAGCCTTTTGAGCTCACGGCGGCGTCGATAAGGGCTTTTGCCCTAAGTTACAATTTTCGGAAAGACTCGGCCGGATGGCCCGGGCCAGGCCAAAAACCACTTAAAAAATTACGGGTGGTCACTTGACGTCTCCTGATCTACCTGCACATTTTATGGTTGTATGCGGATTACGGTAGCATCGTCAACAGGCGTAATATCTGAATGCAAGGTTTTCAGGTGCTTTACAAACGTTGGGTAATTTCTCTCATTGAGCAGGAAAAGGCCCTGCTCAGGCATCCAAATTAGGAAAAGGCTATCCCTGTAGCTAGTTCAATGAACCTCCAGGCCACGTAATAGGCAATCAAATCGGCTGCGATTAGGATGGCTCTTGTCGGATGTTGCTCAGAAAGGCCACGGCAGGTCTCCCAGGGCTAGGGCAAAGTGTCCCAGTTCAATCCGCATGAAGCCCATCCTGGTGGCTGTGTCGGAGATAGATGCGTGTAGGATTCTTCCCGTCCACCAGATAGATGTTTCACTATCCTTGACGTAATTAAGTTGAACATTTTAGATTTCTATAGTAGGCTAGACTATTTTATATGCGCCGAGGACGTCGTGAGCAGCTCGGCATCGGTTAAGATTAACTTGTAAAATTACTAGTTGTTGGGCCAGAGGGCCTGCCTGCTGTTCTGTTTAAGGTCCGCCAATGTTCTGGCCGCCTCTGCACTACTTGGTGGCGACTTCTGCCCGTATATCTTCTCTTAAATGTCTACCTGTTTTAAAAGCGCGGAGATAAATGCGTGATATAAGTAAGTAGATTATTATTATTAATATTATTTGGCCACAAAGACCCTGCTTTCCCAGGAGGTCAACGTGAAAAACTATCTGCAGCCAAGGCAGGTGGGGTACGCCACTGTTCATGGGGCGGAAATAATTATTCATACAGCTCTCATTTTTCTCCAAACAACGAAAAATGTTGCCTTTTAGATTTTTAAGAATACTTTCAAATTAAACAACCAGGGCACCTATTGAAGACGTTTCCAAGCGCGCCCTCTATCCAATGATGCACCAGGCGCATAGCAGGTAGACTCCCCTGATGCTCGGTGAGACTGAAATCACGTCGTCAGCCGGTTGTCAGCAGGAGGACGTAGCGGCCCCACTTGCGTTTAGCTTGCTTCTGCATCACTTCTGCACCGAGCAAGGTGGCTCAGTGGCAAAGCCTTTGCCTTGCATTCGGGAGGACTGGGTTCGAGTCCCAGACCGGCCACTCTTAAATTGGTTTGCATGGTTTCCAATTTAGACAAGGTAAATGCCGGAGTGGAGTGAACTTAGCCATGACATGAAAAATCCGTACACGAGCAATTGCCTTACAGGAAAAAAAGAAAGAAAAAAACGTCAAGCAGGTGACATGCAGGGTCCCTCTGTTCTACCTCGACGATGGGACCCCCTTTGACAACGATCCTTCGGTGTTACTCAGAGACATCAAGGATCCTAGAGCCATTGAGCAACGGAGCGGGCTGCCGCTTAACCCCTCTAAATGCGAGCTTTTCCTTCAGGGTTTTGAAGACCAAAAATACAGCAGGTAATCGCGAAACTCTGCAAGCTCCCGGGCAGCCTTGTAAATGACCGGTGTGAAACTGGACCTGCTGAGTACGGCGGTGTTTCCCGACATGATTGGCCCGGTACTGGCCGAGCAGGGAGAGTAACTCTCCTGGCTCTACGAGCGGCTCGGAAGACACCAAGCCTATTTTCTGCTCCGGCACGCAATGGAAGCGCAACAAGTCTTGTACGTACTACAGGACTTTACTTGCCTTCCCTCTGCCCTCATAAACTTTGGATCTTGACGATCAGGTGAGGAAAACCTTGGCAAACATCTTTGACCTTGCGCTCGAGGATAATGCATGAACGCAGGCAAGTTTACCGATCCGGCTGGGCGGAATTGGCATTTGCTCGGCCACGGACCTTGCCTTATCCGCCTTTATTGCCTCGTCACATGGCTGCTCCTCTGCAGTGGCCATTACTGCTGGCGGATTCATCAACCACCAACAAGACGCCGTTCGGCTCTGGGACGCGCGTCAGGCTGGTCGTGCTTCTGAGGAACAGGTCACTAGGCAGAAGGGGTTGGACCAAATCGCCACTCAAACTACCCACTTAACTCTTTTGTCGGCCTGCGAATTAGATGTTGATGATATTAGACTGAAAACGGTTTCATCTGAGGCCGTCGAAGCGTGGCTCGACGTGTTTCCGTTCGAGCTCGTAGGCAGTAAGCCGACGACCAGTTCCGTGCCGCCAGTGGCCTCAGACTTGGCATTGCCATTTTTGAGAGAGAGAAATGTCCATGCGGATGTGGAACAGTGGATGAGCACGGCCTGCACCGGCTTAGCTGCACTACTGGGGCTTACGCAGGGCCGCTACAATGCCGTCAATGACATCCTCGGGAGCGCTTTTAGGCATGCTGGCTACCGCGTCACGCTGGAGCCTGGTGGACTGCAGAGAGACGACAGGCGTCAGCGCGATGGCCTTACCAGCCGGGACTGGTACCATAATCAGCCGCTGGCGTGGGACGTCACTGTCTCTGAGACGTACGCCCTCGGCTATCGCGCACTAGCCAGCGCGGGCGTCGGCCACTTCATTTACCAACGGGAGATGCACAAACGGCGCCTATACTCGCATCTTCTTGAGGACCACGTGGGAATGGCGTTAAGTCTCGAGAAATCTGGCGTTTGGGGCAAAGATGCACTCAAACTGGCAAAATAGCTTAGGAAGATGCTCTTTGGGACCACAGCGGAGCCAAAATCGACCGCGTTTCTCCGACAGAGGGTGCCATTGGAGCTTCAGAGAGGCAACGCCAAGATGATGTTGAGTGTTCAGCGACACTCGAGCAATAATATTATAAGTAATGTTGTAGATGTTTTATAATTAATATATTAGTAATTGTGATAGATGTACATAATGAAAAAAATATTATTATTATTATTTGCGTTAGTGCTGCTCGCTTGATTTATTTACTTCGGGTGCCAACGAGGCAACTAGCGTTACCCATATACATCGCAAATGCCAATAAATGCAGTAAAACAGTAAATAGGGTGACAACTTACGAAGCAATAGATAACGGTTGTGCTCTAAATGGAACGGACTGGCACAAGCCTCTCATCGGTCGTGCAACGGTCGTGCCCTGTAACGCAAACACGCCCACATCGGAGTTTAGGAACAAGATCTTCCGACGGGAGTGGAAACACATTTTGGCACCTCTGGTAATCTTTTGTAAAAATCTCCGTGTGGAGCCTGTGACACCCAGGAACCAACTCACGGTACGTTGTGCGGCCGATTGAGCGAGCTACAGTGGAACTTTGTGAAACTGTAGTTAGCACACACGGCACTACACGAGCGGGTTGCCAAAATCGAGGCAATCCCGCAGGAACAGTTTGCCGCACCCCTTACGCTTACAGGGGGTTTGAACTCCACGCTAAGTGACAAAATTAGCGTGGAGAAAAGCGGCGGAACGCGGACAACGCGGAAAAACAAGAAAAGCAGGCTAGCAGACAGCACAGAAGGAGGTGACGTCACCGAGCCAAAGACGAGAGAGCTGGCTGGAGAGACCAGGAAAAAACAACCGCGCAGTGGCAACTTGAACGGCGCTGTTGTGGAGATGGAACCACCGGGTGGTGGTACAGCGGCGTCACCAGCTGCGGTAACAACAACGCCGACAGCAGATCCAGCTGACCCACGTCCGGAGGAGAAGGCAGACGACGATGCTTTTGTTGTGGTTCGTAAGCGACGAGACAACAAAACAAAACATCGAATGCAGCGCGGTAGTGCAACAGATGGCATAGACGGAATGGAAGTCTATGCTAGACCTGCGAAGATCTGCGCCTTGAGAGTGGCACGATTGGCGCAGAAGACATCGGCGATCGGGCTGCAAGCCTGGCTTACTGGCAAGGGCATAACTGTGAAAGCAGTTTGGAAGCTACATACACATGGTAGTGATGCTGTGTTCTGTGTGGTGGTGCGTGACGAAGATTACGCAAACTGTTGCAGAAATGAATTCTGGCTAAAGGGAAGCTTGTTCCGTCGCTGGGTTGGGGACGTCCCCTACGAGAGGATGGTTAAGGAGAGTTTTAGTGCGCCTGGCGGTCCAAGCCCCCGTAAGTGACTGACCAGTTCTAGAACTGCAAGCGTAGTGGCAAACATACCTATACGAGTGCTTCTCTGGAATTGTGAGGGACTTAAGGGAGCAATGGATCTTGCACGTGATGACATGTTTAAGTTGGTTGACATTGCACTCCTCACGGAGACATTTCAGCGGGACAAACTGCATATCAATGATATGCGGGGCTATCTACCTACATAAACGCTTACCACCGATGCAATGCGTCAGAAAAGATGAATACTGCGTGGTGCTCTCCTCTGGGAGGGTAAACGTCGCTGTATTCTATTTCCCACCCACATTCGATTCTGCGGAGGTTGCTGAGACGGTAAGCTTTGGACTTTCAGAGTTAAACCTGACCATGCCAACTATCGTCGGCGGTGATTTCAATGCCAGAATCGATTGTGGGGCCAACGATGATAAAGGCGAGGTGCTGCTTCAGTTGATGAAAAATATTGGTCTAAGCTGTGCAAACGCGCGCGAAGACTATACATATGTAAGTCACAATGGAAGCAGCACCATCGACCTGTTGTTTTCACAACCTTGTCAGCCGTGAAATTGAAAGCTTCGATGTTCTCGATAAAGCGGCCCGAAAACACCAACCAGTGTTGGCCGTTGTCGATGTTCCCGGTATTTGGCGAGACCGACATAATCCGCCGCGCTGGTCTGCAATGAGACGGATTAATCTATCTCTTTTGGACAGAGCGGTGGGCGGTCTTGAGGTTAGCCCTGACATCGACACAACCTGTGACCAGCTGGAGAGGACGATGAGAAGTGCAGTGAAGTGGAAAAGGTTATGGCAGAAGAGATCACGCCCGTGGTACTTTTGAGCCTGCTACCTAGCCCACGTTGAAGTGCTCGAACTCCTGCGCCAAGCAAGAGCCAAAGCACCATCATCACTGCAAGCCAGGCGGGACTATTTTGAGTGTAGAAAGGCCTATATAAGACTCTGCTATGATCATAAAAGGGAACACGCGAGGCGGGAGGAACGACGGCTGCTTGAAAAAGCAGAACGAGAGCCCTCAGCTTACATCGTGCGACCTCGTAGGGCGGGGAATCCGCTTCGTGACGGACAGGTAAAGAGCCACATAACTAATATTTTATTCAATCGTGACGTTGCGACCGTATCTCCAATCGTACAGCATCCGCTCACATTGGAGCAGCACAACATGAATCTGCCTTTCGGGGTGGAGGAGGTGTGCCAGGTCCTACGGTCACTCCCGAAGAGAAAGAGCTCAGGGCCCGATCAGGTCTGCTATGAGCATTGGATCCAGTCACTCCCTCTCTTGGCAGAAACTCTTTGTGATTTCTTTAATGAAATTATAAAGAGGGGGCGGATGCCTAAAGTCTGGCATGTCGCCAGGCTTTCTCTTCTGTTCAAGGGTAGGCATGGTGATGACCATCAGGATCCAAATCTCTACCGTGGAGTGGCGTCAGAACGCACATTGAAGAAGATTTTCTGTAAGTTGGTGATTCGGCGGATTGAGCACGTGGCTGAAGAGGCACTTCCACCGGAGCAATTCGGTTTTAGGAGAGGCCGAGGCACCCGTGATGCAATCCACGTTCTCCAGTCAGAAATCGAGCGAGCTGTGGCACAACCCAGAGGTCATCTGTATGCAGTCTTAATTGACTGCGTCAAGGCCTTTGACAAAGCCCCTCGCTATCTGCTGGTTGAAGCATTCCAACGAGCAGGAGTGGGTGGCTCTCTCCTGAGTGTAATAGCAAGTTTCTTTGAGGAGGACACCTTGTTGGTAGACGGTGAGCAGGGGTGTATTGGAGATTAAGCAAAATGTGGGAACTCCGCAAGGAGACCCGCTGAGCTGCGTCTCGTTTACACTTCTCCTTGCTGACCTCGTCGGTTACGTCCGACAGGAGTACCAAAAAGCCGTGGTGGTCATGTATGCAGATGATATCGTGGTCGCTCATCGCGACCTAGGTGCCATTAAGCGCATTACCTCTATGATAGAGGCGTTCCTTGTCTCGAAGGGACTTGAGATAAACACCAGGAAGACCAAAGCCATGAAATTCAGGCGTGGAGGTCGATTGGCTGCCAGAGACGTTATACGTTGCTGCGGCCAACCATTGGAGTTTGTTAACTCTTGCCAGTTCTTGGCCTTCGGGTTCATTATACGGGAACGACGTTCACAGCGCATATAAACGAAACAGTACGGAAGGCACTTGTCTCTCTTTACGGGGAAGTAGGCAATGTCCGAAGACTGTCCGTTTTCTCAGCAGTGAGGCTCTTCATGCTTAAGATTGTTCCGGGGCTGATGTATGGCCTTGACAGGCTGTGGAACCACCTCACACTGGCCAATTTTAACCAGCTTGAGAGGTGTTTCTCATTATATATGAAGCGAGTGCTTTGCTTGTCTATTCGAGCAAGGAGCCGCTTTGTATATCTCATGTCAGGTTGTCCACCGGCTATTGAAACAATCCGACTAAGGCTGAAGATGCCGCGTACAGTACCATACGAATGTTTCATTTCTGAATGGGAAGCTAAAGTCGAACAGGCCAGACGGGAGGTCAGTGGATTGGACGTTTTCAATGCCGTGCACCTTTGGTCTGGTCCTGCATGTGACAGTCGTCACGTATACACCAGGTACATCGTGCATGGTTATCACTACCTGGTATGTTCAAACGCAGCCTTTCACGAGGAGTACGAGTTGTGCACCTGCCGGTTCTGCCTGCAGAGGTGTGCCAAGTACCATGCAGTGGGATGCACAGCGCTGAACAAAACATCGTTACACTACTTCTCTCGCCGAAAGCGTGAAGAAGATAGAGTATTATGAAGAAACATCGTGAACTGTATATTATACTCAATCTGAGTGAAATAAATCTAATTGGAATGTAATCTTTCGTAAACAAAAACTGTTATAATGACTTTGAATGAAAAAGCTAACGAGTGGATGGACACCTATCGCCTGAGACTTATCCTTAAGAAAAGTGAAGTTATATGCCGGCATGATAGAAAGAGAAGAGGCCATTAGAAGGCAAATTTCTGGGGATATACTGAAACCAAAACTCGCATGGCGCATATGTAAGATGTCTAGCCTAACAGTGAAAAGAGTTTTTCGTAACCTATTAGAAATCCTATTAAAAGAAGGATTGCCTCCAAGACAAAGTGCAGGTTACTGGCAACGATAACGCTGCCTACCGGTCTATATGCTGCCTCTGTTTGCTCGGACGCAGCGCGCTTCCGCAAAAGAGCAGTAATAACGAGGCCTCGACAAGGCACTTTTTTGTCCGCGGGCAGAGAGGCGACCTTAATTGCTTTGTGCTAAAGTCGAAAAAGATCCCGCAGGAGACCAAGCGTCAATGAACTAGGTTTAAAATACCCTACCTCAGGAGCAGATACAATTGTCAGAATAAGGAACTGTTCTACGTTTCACACATGTGGTAACAGAATGGGGTCAATTTCAGACGTATTCAGTCACAAACGACAGACGCATGTGGCGCACCCGTTTCGTGCGACACAGAAAATGCCGACGACGTAGAACACCGTCGTTCTCCGGTGCGCAGTGCTCGCCCAGGCTAGAAAAGAAATTTCAGAGCGGAAAAGCCCGTCCCCTTGAGAGAGATCTTGCGTTCATGACGCTCATTATCAGAAGAATGGCAAGAACCTTGGAGTTTTCGACTCTATTATGGGACCCAAGTTTCCGACTCTATTATGAAGAGTAAGCCGAGCGCGACTAAGCAGAAATCAGCTATGCTATGGTAGAAACAAGGTGACAGAAGAGCAACTGGGCACCCAATGCGATCCCTATGCCCCTCAGGCCGGAAGAGCACACGCAAACCGCACAGAACGCTCGAAATGCAATATTTTCCCCATAAGGTGTCAAACAAACGTTATGAAATTTCGAGCCTAACGGATTGAGGAGGAATCCGGGTTTAGTGAGCCTATGATCTCCACGTCCATGCACCTCGTCAGCGGCCGAGGTGCATTGACGTTTTCATCATCATCCGACCGAGGTGCATGGACGACCGAGGCGGCCGAGGTGCATGGAGGCATCAATCATTTCAGAAGTTTTCGACTCCAGTTTGTCTGTACATGGCGGCTGCAAAAATAGGGCTGACTGAGAAACAATCTTGATGATATGGCTAGGTAAATGTGTTTATGCTCCATCAAAAGGTTTCGAGGTTTTTATGCTGTTTACATCGGCATCGCTCGTGTGGTTCTGTGGGGTTCGTGGCCTGCAATATATACGTCAGAAGAGCACAATCCCTTCAGATTACAACGTTTTTGAAAAGCCTTTGTCAGCAGCGTCTCATCTTCCAGCACGTGGGTATCATATTTGATAGCGCGAAGATTTTCTTCAGAAAGAAAAAAATAATTTCATCAACTATACGCAAGTCGTTTACGTTCAGGTTTCCCTAAACTAGTCGATACCATATGTGGCGATCGGTGCAATTTGTGTCAAAAATAGGGCAACCGTTGCATAAACCAAAAACTTATGTAGGTATTTATTGGCAACGGATGGTAGCCTTTCTGATCCGCTCTTAGATGTGTGTTCAAAAGCTCTGGCCGCTTGTTGACAAAGTGTTGTTGCAAAGTGTGTTTACAATTTGTTTTCCGTTCTCCCTAATTTAAAGCGCGTCACCCCTGGCTTGACGGTCGCCCCGTCAAGGTTTCATCGCTACGTAAGAACATGCGTGGTCTAATGTTTATTGTGTCACCATATATACTCAGATGAGCTACACTTACCGCTCTGAGCCATCAGGCTTTGATTTATCTATTCATGGCGTTTTAATTGGCAGCGTTACCACGAGCATCAGTTGTTTATATATTTTACATTTCTGGAAAGAGCTAGAATCGCACTTAGAGTCTAAGGTACCGTAGTGTAGGTGGCAGCACCGCTACACTACGGTACTATACTACATTATTTAAGTAGTAAAATATTTGTTTCGAGAAGATTGCAAAATGCTCGAAAAGCACACGCCACTGTCTAAACTCAATGCGAGTAAAGCGCTAAATTTGCCGGTATCGATGTCAGCAGATCGCCGGGCAAATAAGCGCGCTATTGGAGTTATGGAGACAGTCCGCCGCGCAACTCGCGTCGCTGAAGATCGAAAAAGCGCGCCGCATCAAGGCCCGTCGAAGACGTGGAAGTGAAAGATTTTCGTGTATCACAGAAGGACCCCCTATACGCGGATGCAAACAACAAAGCAGAAGATGAAGTACAGTGTAACGAGAAGGTTTTTTTGTACAGTGCTTTGCCTAAGAAGATCGCAGACCCCGAAAGTGGTTGTAACCAGGCAAGAGGCAGTGATACTGTCTGCTAGCGGTAAGAGCTACAAAACATTTTAACAAGTTCCGCGACTATTTGGTGGGCCATGTAAAGGGGAAATTAAAAAAAATTGCTTTAAAAAACTGGAGAGCTTGTCATTGTCGTTTAAGTTAAAGTACATAGGCGGCAGCACCTCTCTGTCGCTGTAAGAGATAGTTGTGTATGTTAAAGTATATGCCATGATAACTAGAGCGCTGTTTTATGAAGGGCAAAATATCTGATATGCATCCGTTCAAGCACAGAAGAAAATCCAGAAGCTTCCTACTAGCTGCACAGGAATCATTAAAAGTAATTGAGGTGGCTCAAACTAAAACCCAAAATTCGTGGTGCAACGCTGTGTGTCAGCAACTGAACACGTAATCTTAACATTCACAGGCAATCGCTTCCCATCGAGGGTTGGCTTGAGTCTAGAGCCGCTTAAGGTTGTGTTTTAGTGTGACCCAATGCAGTGCTTTAGAAGCTACTGCATTGATCACTTTGCCGCAGACCGCATGGTTTCTACACCAATGTGTAGATGTGGCGCTCTGAAACATCTTAGGAAGAATTCCAATTTGTGCTCACTGTCCCCGTGAACAGACGTCCGCTCGGCGACACAGTAATGTCTACCAGACGTTGCTGTTATCGTGACCTCTGAGCTAAGTAAAGGAAAAATGCACGGATTCGTATAGCTGGACCCGAGGCGACACAGTGAAAAGACTACGGGCTTACTTGGCAAAAATTCTTAAGTTAGCCGTTAGCAAGCTCGTCGGAAATAATAAACGCGACGTTATTCACCGACTACAAGGCATCACTTCTAATATCTGGGCCCCGTTAGCCAATGATATAGGGAAGGCAACCGGCCACCAACCAGACTGATAGCCGGGTGGATGACGGCTTGCCAGAAGTGGCCTCATGGAGCGCTAATCCCCTGGCCAGGGCTAGAAGTGTAGAGGCAGATATACGTCAACCACGGACGATACACGTTATTACCACAGATACATCTTAGTGAAGGTGACGGCTTCTACAGCCCGATAGAAGCTTCAGGCTCAGCGATCTATCGTGATTGCGTGGGCAGTAAGTGTAAACTCGATGTGTGGTAGAGATTGCCCACATGCTTCAACTGCCAGAGACTCGGCCAGAGATCTGCAACCTGCACGACGCCCTGGGCTTGGGTTGCCCGCTTCTGACGTTGATGCAGATCGCCAGACCATGTGGCGGCTGCGTGTGTAGCCAGGACGACACAACGTATAGTGTGAGGTCTCGGGCTACAGTGCCGATAGCATGGCCTGTCCGTCGTATCGCACACAGTTACAACCACCGCTTGCCTCGTACAAGCGGAGGCAACCTAATACCATGAATACTGATGAACAACATGATGTGACCATTTGGTGGACACGTCAAGACGTGATGCTCTTCCTCGCCAATTGGGGTGACGTGGAGGCCTTCGTGTAGGTGGTTCTTGTACAGAATGTCTTCTACTTCTTCTACTTCTTCTTTATATTATATTTCTTCCGAGGGACCCAGCCACTATACGATGGATACAACACTGGATATTCCAGAAAATAAAAAAGACTTTTAAGCGACCAACGCTACCTATGGTTTAGACAAGTTTCGCCTACCAGGCGTCGGCTCAGCCCATATGTTGTGTATGTAGCGGCGAGCATGGGGCTATGTAGGGTTATTTTCAAAGCGCAGTTGGTCGTACGTGGTAATTTTTTTTAATTAAAGTGCATAATACCACAGTACAAAAATCAAAAAGCTGGCTTAGGCACAAGGCCAATAAAAGACGAATAGTTTTTGCTTTCAGTGAACGTCGTAAAATTATTGAATAAGGTTTGTTAACCACGATCGTTCCTCGTATCATGAAAGTCGGCTAAAATGCCGTAATTGGTGTATTTAATAAGTTACTTCTTTCTTTGCTCTCTAGAATTACCGGAGGAGAGATGGATGATGAGCTGAGTAAAGCCGCTGAAACCGTTCTCTTTGCGACGCTCTATTGAAGCCACCTTGCGCGGCGCACTTTGCACGCTTTTACGTAACCAAGTGATAGAGACGAACAAATACAACAAGCCT
The DNA here is from genome assembly GCA_003439945.1 of Dermanyssus gallinae. Taxonomy (NCBI): domain Eukaryota; kingdom Metazoa; phylum Arthropoda; class Arachnida; order Mesostigmata; family Dermanyssidae; genus Dermanyssus; species Dermanyssus gallinae. The sequence goes on along the minus strand of QVRM01001808.1, from coordinate 35,210 downwards.
CATGGAGGTCCGTAACCGGCTTGCACAGCAGCAACGGACCCGCCAGAATTGAGACAAGCCAGGAAATCGCTACTTAAATGATTTCAATGGAACTGTGAATACAGTACATTACATTTCTTATTTCTTCCTGTAGCTGACCAGTATGACCTGTGTGTCCTTAGCCACCAAATCCACGGTTGGTCCTAGTTAGTGTGTAGCGAAATGTTCAGGTGCACAAACAGAGGGCTCGGGTAAAGCAAGTAGAGGTGTTGCGTAACAGCAAGCTTATAAGCGCAACAATATACTACAGACAATAAATGTGTAATATATACTTAATGTCTCACACAAAAAAAAATGAAAAAACAAATTATATATATACGACAACTACATAGTCTTTAAAAGGGAGTGCCACTGTCGGATTGACGAACCAAGATGTTTAAGCACGGTGCCACAAACCAGCGCATTAGTATCTCGCAGTATTTGGGGTATATCCACAGCTAAAGACCCGACCTTCGTCGTACATCAGGGGCAATATAGAGTAGATATATTTGCTACAAATGACGTCTAATGATAGCTACAAAAGAACTCTGGCGTTTGGTGCAGGATGACACCTAGCCGTTGTTGTGGAGATATGAATTCGGCCGCAATCTATATACCGCGCAGGTATATGCAGACAGGCAAGTTACTGCGTATTTTATTTCACATGAAATATTAGATGCTCCGTATTTGTAAACTATACAGCACCCCTTCACACGACCACATGAACGATTATACTTACCAAGCTAGTCTTTTGCGGCATTTATTGAATATACTGGAACTTAATAAAGGCATTTTACAGGACAGACAAGTTGTCATAGCTGACCGAAACCATTGCGACCTTGCAGCATTTTGCATCGGGGAATTATTAGGAAAGGACTACAATTAGGAGTACCTGGAACCCCAATAAACGATCGGTGGAAATTCCCATACGGCTTTTCGATTTAAGGATCGCGTTTAACTCTTCTTATGGTACTCAGATAATATGACCTTATATATTTAAGTTAAACTTTAAGGCGCTTTTCCAACTCAAGGCCACACTTGCAAAGAAGGCGCTAAGGGTCCACCGTACTTGCCTCTAAAGCTTATTTACTGGTGGCGTCTCTGCGTTCGTTGATGACCTACAATACAACCCAGCCAATGACATGTGATTTGCGGAAACGCTGCATTTATGACATAAGACATCTGAGCGCACGATGAAATCCATCCATGAAATCTATTTGGTGTGTTTGTGCAAACTCTGCAGGCGATAATGTAATTTTTATCACCTCCAACAATGCGAAAGAGCAGTTCCATTGACTCGGCTTTTAAAATCGTAATAACTATACATATATGTGAATATCCGTTTTTAATCTACGCGCAATATGAAAACCAGCTATCGATTACTAAAGCTAAGTACCTGACATCTATTAGGTAAGTCAAAAAGTTCGTCGGCTTTCTGGGACCACATTTTTGAAATTCCCGCGCTCTGCAGCAGGGCCGCCTGAGAGTGCATAAATACGCATTTTCGACACATTATGTTGTTCTCCTACCGTGAAGGCATAAGTGAAGCGCAAACAACCCGAAGGATATGTGCAGTCTACGGCGAAAACGCAGTACGCAAATCCACAGTCGAAAAGCGATTCGCCCGTTTCAAAGCTGGAAACTTCAATCTCGAAGATGAACCGAGGTCAGGACGACCCAATGTTGTGGAGACCGACGAAGTCATAAGCCTGGTTACTTCGAACCCAGGTTTGACCATAAAAGGAATTGAATATGTAACGGGAGTCTCCCAAGGAACCGTTTGGAATCGCCTTCATGATGCAGGTTTCTCGTGCAAGCGGAATATCTGGCTACCACACGACCTCAATGATAGGCAGCTTGAAGGGCGAGTCGATACCTGTCACGCACTCCTACGGAAGAACTCGAATGAGCCATTTCTGAGGAGATTGATAACCGGCGATGAAAAATGGATACTCTACAGAAACGTAACGCAGAAAAGAAGTTGGGTCCCCGGAGGTTCTCAGGCCGCAGCTATCCCTAAACCCGAAATTCATCAGAAGAAGGTTATGCTGTGCTGCTGGTGGGACTGTAAGGGCGTCGTGTATTTTGAGCTGCTTCCAATGGGTCAGATGATCAACTCCGTCGTCTACTGCAGACAACTCGAAGATTTGAAGGCTGCAGTAGCAACGAAGCGCCCGGAATTGTCAAACAGGTGGGGCGTCACTTTTCAACATGATAAGGCGACACCACACAAAAGTTTGGCCACCCGGCAAAAATTGGCGGAGTGTCATCACTTGTTCAGGTCTCTCCAGAACTCCCTTGATGGCACAACATTTGAATCTTTGGAGGCTATAAAAAATCACCTCACTCAGTATTTCGACGAGAACACAAGACGTTCTGGGAGAAAGGAATCATGGATCTACCGAGGCGATGGGCGAAGGTTATCGAACAAAACGGTCAATATATCATTGAATAAAAATACTGTTGTTTGCATAAATAAGGCTCTATAAAATCGGGTTAAAAAGCCGACGAACTTCTTGACTTACCTAATATTTTTGCCAGCTCGACAACTATCTTATCCCCTGGTGCTACGTCAAACGCCTTCAAAACCTAATATGTTCGTGAACTGTACACACTCTGACCGGAGGACTTAGTCTATTGAACTTAGACTAGCCGAGTACGTAAGGAATGAAAACACGATCGCCTGCTGTCACCTGTAGAGTGGCTTGCTGACTCTCTGTGTCAGCTGCATTTATTGCCTCTCAGATTGTTCTCGAATGTGGTAGAATCGATTCGGTCCGAGTAGACGTTTCTATCGAATCGTCTGTACGCTTCTCGTACCTTCTCGTGCTTACTCTTTCCACTGCACGTCCGCCAGCACGTGGCGCCGAGCCGACAGCCGTGTGTCTACCTAAACATGCCTAGACACAACAGTGTAGCGTCGAGCCGACAGCTGTGTCTACCTGAATATGCCTAGACACAACAGTCCCCCACGCTAACTATGAAATATAAAATAAATGTATGTATGCTTAGAGCTACGTACGACGACGGCTTTGTCCGGCCAACTCTCGATAATTGATCCTTGTTCTTAGTCGCAGAACTATAAGCTCTTGTAGGGGTATTGACGTAATCGGCTCCACTGGCGTAGCTGGCTTCGTAGAAAATTCCTGCTCCACATTTTAAAATTATGTCGGTGCTGGAGAAGACTTCGGCGTAGCGATAAAGGATGGTCTCGCTACGGCAACGCCTGAATGCTTTGGCAGTTCGCCGCCGTGGTCGACCGTACCATCGAAGTGCATGTGCAGTGTATGGTACGTTTCCTTTTCCACGTTCGTCGTTTGAACTTGATCGAAATGTCTCTTTACCGTGCCGAGCTCGGTTGACTGCACTAGCATGTGTTTTTTTCCGAGTATCTTCACGACACGAGATAGACATCACTTGTTTCTTTTTCGGTAGTCTCGAACTGCCACAGACTCCCCCACGCTGAATCGAGAAACCGTCTCTGCCGGCTTCGCTAGTACCTGTCGCTTCTCTTTCAGCTGGGATATGCGAATTTGTCGGCCGAGGAATATGGATGCACGGCTACTTCCTGTAGCTTTCGAATGCTGATTCTCGAAACGCTGAAGTGGATTGAACTCTCCGGGTTTCTTTTCCGGTGATCCAACTTTCGTAAGGTATTTCATCTCTATTGCCTGTAGCTCCTTCGTACCGTTCTCGGCGAGTGCGTAAGGTATTTTCCTGGGCTTGTACACTGGCTTCGGCTGATCCTTGAACTGGACTGTAAGTGCGTGTACTGCCGGCAGTGTACCAATGCCTGGCGGAGTGAGCCTGGGGTATGCGGAAAGTAAATCACTAGCTTCGCTTTCAACTCGCTGAACTTCGAGGTGCCCCCATCTCAGCGCCTTCATCCAATCGCGACCGAATAACATTGGAAATTGGGGATCGTTGACCAGGTACAGCCGCAATAATTTTGTAATGTTGCGGTACTTCACGTGAACTTCCACGAAAGAGTGTGGTTTCACTTCACTGCCATTCGCCACTTTTAACGTAATGTCTGGCTAATGGTGTATGAATTTTGGCAAAACAGCCGCGAAACGTGAAAGTGGCATCACATTGGCTCCACAGCCGCTGTCCACTTCCATTGTAGCATTGGTACCCTCGATCTCGACTGTTACGATTACCGGGTCGATATCGGGTCTCACTGTTCGAATTGTATGTACTGGCTTTACAAAGTTCATACCTGAAGTCTTTTTTAAGGCTGGTTGAACTTGTACGGCGAATGCTCCGTTCTTCTTATTCTTGAATTTGTTGGCTGAACTAGCACCGGGCTGTCTTTGCTGACAGACGATCTTAAGATGTCCGGTCTTCCCGCATGAATTGCACGTAGACTTAATATGCGGACACTTGTCAGCCTTGTGGTCAGGCTTCCCACAACGATAGCAGTGGCCTGGCATCAGGCCCTCTCTAGAGCGAGCCGGAGCTGTACTGTCCTTACTGCCTGAACTCGTCGGCTGCTTCTTCCAAGGCAGCTTGGCTCCCCGCTGCTGTGTGCCAGCAACTATCTTGTTGATCGTTAACCGTTCTTTACGCACGAACACTGACTCTGCTTCTTTGACTGCGTCGTCTAGTGTTTTGAAAGTATCTGCCTTATGCAAAACTTGATCCTTTACATGGTCGTCCCTGACACCGCTGATGAACTGTACTAGTAGTACTGTCGTCAAGAATTCCATTGGCCATTCGCATTCTTCCGCGTTTCTTCGTAACGTACGCGCGAAGTCTTGAATCAGTTCACCTTCTTCTTGTTTTAGGGCTTGGCATTCAACTCTTTTTACCCATTTTGACGTACCTCTTGTGTAGATAAAGTCCAAGGCCGCCAGAAGTTCTTCGTATGTCTTCTTTGATGGCTCCTCTGGAAATATCTGGTCCCGCAGCTTCTGGTACACTGTGGACGAGAGGTGGTTTAGCAAACCTAAAGCACGCTTGCTCTCGGGGTACTCGTTAAGCTCGATAAATTCACGGAAGCGACACCGATATGTAGACCACGGCATCTCTTCTTCCATGAATCTCTCGAACTGTGGCAGTGCTCGGTTTTCCCTGATGCTTCCGTCTCGTTCCATCGTGGAATTCTTCTAAGCGCTGTAGTTGCCGAAAGATGTAGTAGTAGTAGTAGAAGCTGTAGCGATGTAGTTGACCAAAAGAAGTAGAAGTTGTAGTAGTAGCAGGCGCGTCCTTCAGACGTAGCAGGTGAAGTCGTTGCCGTTTGAACTATGGCACCCTGCCGATCTCGAAAGTAGAAGTAAGGCTTGAAGGAAGTCGGTCAGTTCGTAACCACTTCGTCGCCACTAATATGTAGTTGAACTGTGACGTACGTATGTAGTAGTTACGAACATCCCATCTTCGTCGCCACTAATATGTACGTGAACTGTACACACTCTGACCGGAGGACTTAGTCTATTGAACTTAGACTAGCCGAGTACGTAAGGAATGAAAACACGATCGCCTGCTGTCACCTGTAGAGTGGCTTGCTGACTCTCTGTGTCAGCTGCATTTATTGCCTCTCAGATTGTTCTCGAATGTGGTAGAATCGATTCGGTCCGAGTAGACGTTTCTATCGAATCGTCTGTACGCTTCTCGTACCTTCTCGTGCTTACTCTTTCCACTGCACGTCCGCCAGCACGTGGCGCCGAGCCGACAGCCGTGTGTCTACCTAAACATGCCTAGACACAACAGTGTAGCGTCGAGCCGACAGCTGTGTCTACCTGAATATGCCTAGACACAACATCTTTAAAATCGGGTTAAAAAGCCGACGAACTTCTTGACTTACCTAATATTTTTGCCAGCTCGTCAACTATCTTATCCCCTGGTGCTACGTCAAACGCCTTCAAAACCTTTAAATCAAGAAACACAGCATATAAGCTATTCCTTGGCCTGGAGAGCCTGTCCCCGATCACCCCGAGCAGCTCCTCAATTGCTGAGTGAATTGGCCCTTCTTCCCTAGATCTGTGTTGCTCTTCCGGTTTTACGCCCTTCTCCTCAAAGAACGGACCTAGACTTCTTAGTACTATTCCTTAAAATATCCTATATGGGCAGCTTTTTATTGTCATTTCCCAGGTCCCAGGTTAAGCATAAACTGAACAGGGCTTGCTAGCAAGACGCGAGAACCGGGGTATTCCAGGGTATGTTCATGTGCTATTTTTTTTTATCAAATACTTCTCGTGCAATTTCTCTTGTGGTGCTCTGTCAATTGCTTCCACTTTTCTTTGATGATGTGGACATTGTGCTCTTGGCGGAAACTTTCAAGCGGGTGGAACTGCATTTCAATCAAATGCGAGGCTTTTATCTGCAGAGTCACCCCGAATGCAACGTGTGTGTCGAGGTGAATGTTGTATGACACTTACCTCAGATAGTTTCAACCTCGCATTGTTTCACCTGCCACCTTATTACGATGATGCTGACGTTGCCGATGCGATCAGTGCTGGTCTAGCGGCGTTAAAGCTCCAACTATCCACTCTAATCGGCGGCTACTTCAACTGTCATATTGATAGTGGCGCCACCGACAGGAAGGGCGCTGGGCTTCTTAAGCTTCTGGAAAACAGAGGCCTGCATTGCTCAAATAAGTGCCAAAGTGGAGGAAGCACTATCGATTTCCTGTTTGACAACCTTCAACATCCGACGGAATTTCAAGGATGAAAGGTATTCAATATTCCAGTTCGGAAGCACCTGCCGATGCTGGCGTCTCTGTCTATGCCTCGCCAGGGGCGCGCTCGCGTCGGCAGCCGAAACGTACTGGTCTAGGCAACTGAATTTGCGTGTATTGACGCGCGAATTAGAGCTGCGGAGATCAACTTCTGACACTGAACAAAGCAACCACGCTTTGGAGACCATTGCCAAAGCGGCTGTAGTCAAGGGGAAGTACAGACAAAGACGGACGCGGCCCTGGTTTACATAGGCCTGCTACTCAAAACGTCAGGAAGTCTTGGGGCTCCTGCGCCGAGCACGGCGTCTACACCCCGACCCCCAGATGGTTGCTGATCGTAGGGCGCTCTATGGCCGACATAGAGCAACCTACAAGAATCTGCTTGTGGAGAATAAGCGCCGGTATGATGAGGAGGGAGAGTTTCGTTTGCTTGAGAAAGCAAAGCGCATCCCCCACGTCTACATTGTTCGCCGGCTGAACAAAAGCATGCACAGCATGACAAAAGAGCAGTTGCGGCAGCACTTTACTGCCCTAATGCTCGATGCAAACGCCCCCGCGCCTAACCCAGTTATTGAGCAACCGCTCACACTGGAGCAGCGCCACATGAATTCGCCGTTTACGGTGGAAGAAGTTGTGCAGATCTTGCGCGGGTTACCCAAGAAAAAGAATAGTGGTCCTGACGGAAGCTATTACGAACATTGGGCTGGGTCGTCCGATGTTTCAGCAGAGGAGCTGTGTAAGTCAGATACTCAGCGGGGGACACATACTTGGCACAAGGCCAGGTTTAATCTGCTATCCAAGGGCAAAAACGGTGACAACGTGGACGATCCAAATCTCTACTAGGGTATCGCGTCGGAACGCACTCTTAAAAAAATCTTCGTTAAATCGATTATCTCAAGGGCGTTTCCAACTGTGGAGAAGTCCCTACCGGAGCGATTCGGATTCAGGAAGGGCCGAATTACATAGGGCGCGATCCACGTACTCCAGTCACAAGTTGTTGGTTGTGCCCGAGTTCACTTGTACGCCGTCTTTATCGATTATGTCAAGTTCTTCGACCAAGCTCCCCGTCGCCTACTAGTCGATTCATTTCAACATGCTTGCAGCTGAGTCAAAACGTAGAGACCTCTCACGGGGTCCTCAGTTGCCTGGCATTCTCCTTGCTTATCGCAAACTAGGCCGCCATGTGCCTTTAGAAGGAGTTTTAAAACGCCGTCGTTGTCATATATGCGAATGACATACTAGTGGTCCACCGGGTCCGCGGTGCCATTCGTCCAATTGTCGGCGACGTAGAAAGTTACCTTTACCGTAAGGGCCTGCAAATAAATTTGGGTCTGAGACAACACTATACGGGAACGACCTTTGCCCAGCACATCGGCGACAGGTTTCGGACGGCTATTGCCTCTATTCACATAGAGATGAGAGACCCTATGTGTAGGCCAACGGCGAGTTGCGGGCCGGCTGTGGAAACAATCAGAGTCAGGCTTAAGTCAACTATTACAGGACCACTTCAGGATTTTTTGTTGGAGTAGCAAAGAAAAGTGACCGAGGCCTCGGCAGAGGTAGCGCAATTTGATGTGCACCTTGCCAGGGAGCTTTGGGATGGAATGACATCCACTAGCCGGCACGTGTTTTTTTTTCTATAGGACTAACTGGGGCAGGGCTGCTCACCTGCCCGTCTCAGTACTATTGCTAGGGCGTCGAACGTGGACCGTACTTTTCGAGAGCCATACTGTGCTTCTGATGGTGCCCCCTTGGCCTCGATCTTGGCGTTAAGCCGGTCAACCAGCACGTTCTCCAAGATCTTACCCATAGTGTCGAGAAGACATATGGGACGGTAGGCAGGCCCTCCTGCGGGAGCATTCCCTCCCCCTTTCGGGATCAGGACCAGGTTAGCCTTCTTCCATAGCATCGGAAAACGCCCCTCTCTGAGAAGTCTGTTGGCCAGGGTCTGAAAGACATTTGGCCAGCGCTTCACTAGCAGCCTCGCCGCTCCAGGGGGAACTCCGTCCGGGCCGAGTGCCTTTTCCTTGTTCGCTCGACCTACCGAGCAAGATGGCTTAGTGGCAAAGCCTTTGCCTTGCATTCGGGAGGACTGGGTTCGAGACCCAGACCGGCCACTCTTAAATTGGTTTGCATGGTTTCCAATTTAGACAAGGTAAATGCCGGAGTGGATTAAAATTAGTCATGACACGAAAAAACCGTTCACGGGCAATTGCCTTACGGAAAAAAAAAACCTCATCTAACGTTACCTCTAGAATGTCTTCCTGGGCAACCAGAAACTCCTCCTCTCCTTTCCACAAATGGTCCGGAAAGAGATGGCGAACCGTCTTCTCCAGCACATCCAGTGATAGTCGAGGAGGTGGTTTCCGGAGCTTGGCCGAGACGATCCGGTAGGGCCGACCCCATACGTCCCTTGCCACCTCTTCTATTAAAAGCTTCCAAGATTGCGCCTTACTCTTCTCAATGAGCGTCTGCAGAGTCCGTCTGACAGCTCCGTAAGACGCCAGGAGGTCGGCCGATCGCTCGGCCACCGTCCACCCTTGCTCCCCTCGGGCGACTTTTCTACTCAGCCATGAGCGCTGTCTAGTGTAAGCCCTAATTAGTCTAGTACATTTACGACGTGTTTCGTCAATCTCTTGGTTCCACAAATGCACCGGCCGCCGGCGTCCCCCAGAGTTGGTCCGGGGGCCTGCCTTCTCACAGGCTGTTGTGAGAACAGCTGCGATCAGGGTCTCGTCCGTGGTTTCCTCTGACAGCTGTCGACAGCCCTCGTCAATCTTCTCCGCTAGAACTCGCTGGTTTAGCTTGCGCATCTGCCAGCGTCTGCGCGAAGTGGCAGCTGGCTCGGGAGGGGTAGCGACCTCAAACAGGATGTTTCTGTGGTCACTCTCGTTTTCCTCCTCATCAACCTGCCAACCCGATATCTTTGGAAAGGCTATGTCATTTGCCATCGTGAAGTCCACGAAAGACTTCTGGTTTCCCCGCGAGAATGTAGGTACTTTCCCGTCGTTTACTAAAAGAAACCCATTTCTGCCATCTGGCCCCTATCATTTGTGGTTTTGCTGCCCCATCCGACGCTGGCTGAGTTGAAGTCCCCGGTGAGGGCGATTCCCTTTCCCGTATGAACGCGTAGGCTCTGCCCCAGACTATCGAGAAACACCTTGAAATCCTTAAGTTCCCAACTTGGTGAAAAAAAAAATTATATATATATATATATATATATATATAAAAAATATATATATATATATATATAATATTTTATATATACATATATAGAAGGCGAGCACTGCCGAGCGTGCAAACGTATTGTAACTGATTTATAAATCATCACAATATTTTCAATATATATATATATATAACCTACGACTTAAAGCCTAAATCTATACTAGGAGTACTTCTCTTCTTCATTCTATCAATAGACGAATGCATTCTAAAATTTAATTTGTAATTAGAGTCAGTAGTTGTTGCAGAAATTATCGGTAACAACGAGAGTTTAGAATTACTGCCTTAATATTTTTTTCTAAGAAGTCTCCTATTGTGAGTAACGACCCCCATTGTGCTAAAAGTATTGTGTTTACGGCGACTTTGGTCTGCCGATTTACATTAATACTATATATATATATATATATATATATATATATATATATATATATATATATATATATATATACATATACATGTCGTCTGACCCGCTACCACAAATTGTACAAATCACTCGAACCAATACTCTGAATTGAAGGTTACTATCGACTTGCGTTACGTTAAATAGAAGTAACTGCATGTATATCTTTTGACTTGTTATATTGCACACAAGCCTATTTATCATTGGAGGGTCATTTTTGAAAAAATAAAAACGAATTAATAACTCGTTATTTATTTATATATATATATATATATATATATATATATATATATATATATATATATATATATATATATATATATATATATATTTATATAACCTAGAACCTAAAGCTTGAAACTATACTTGGAGTGCTTCTCTTCTTTATTTTAGAATATGCATTCTAAAATTTACCGTACAATCAAAGTCAGTAGATGTTGCAGAAATTATAGGCAACAATGATAGTTTAGAATTACTGCCGAAATATTTATTTCGAAGAAGTCTCTTATTGTGAGTAACGACTCCAATTGAGCTACAAGTATTGTGTTTACGGCGACTTTGGTCTGCCGATTTATTTTAAAAGCCAATAACTTAAAGAAGAAAATGTAAAGCATATATATACATGTGGTCTGACCTGCTACCACAAATTGTTCAAATCACTCGAACCAATAGCTTGAACTTAAGATCACTATCTACGCGCGTTATGTTAAATAGAAGCAACTGCATATATATCTTTTGACTTATTGTAATGCACACGAGCCTAATTATACTTTCAATAATTATTCCGTTGTTAAAAAACTCCACTACCAGAAAACAGAAGAGCAACGGCTTCTTAAAATTGCTTCAATAACTTTGGCTTGCGATACCTTTCGATTGGTATGACTAAAGCTGTTCAATCTGTAAAGACGGACTGCTCTAGTGTCAGAAGCAGTAAGGTTGAAAGGATACGTCAACCAATGTTTATGGTGTAAATGACTTGGCGAGTGGCTATATATATTTTACGTAACTCTTAGATTGTGCACGCATAGGCAGCCTTGTCGAGCCGTCAGCTTGCCACGGCATTCGTTAGCAATTCGCTGTGATCGTGACGTCTAGCTTCACCCTTCCATAGCATTTTAGCCAGACAACACATTTGAAAACTCCACCTTAAAGTTGCTTTCTTTTTCGGTCGTTAAGCCTACGATGTATCCAAGCATATGCGTAACCATGCGTAAGCTTATATATATATATATATCTTTTTTTTAATTAACACGTTTACTTACACAATATTGTAATTTGAATTGATGAATAAAACAGAAGGTCATATATATATATATATATATATATATACGAGAAATATAATGAGTTATGTGTTTCGAAACATTATAGATTATATATATATATATATCTAAACGCGCACGGTTTTTACGAAATGTATAATTTACGTTGGCATATATCTCATGTTGTTATTGTCTTCAGGCTTTATAGCAATCAAACATGACGAACGCGTAATTTTACACTATGAACACCAGGAATCGACTTAAAGAGCGAAGCTGCAGCACCTTACTGGCACTTCTCGAGGTTGTGGTATGAGGATTGGAGAAGGTTGCCGAGAGCAGAATAAGAAGATGAGTTCTCACCGCCCGACACTGTTTTTCAAGCAAAAACATAGTCAGTAACCAATAGTAGTGACGAATACCGCCGCAAAACCAGCAGACGAATCGAAATCAGCACCAAAATCCGGCAACAGCAACTACAACAACGTCAATTGAACCTGCTAATGTGTTATGTAAAGTATCACTGAACTCGCTGTTCGAGATGTTTTGTGCCATCCCTATTCTCATGTCTCTTCTGACGCTTGGACTTGCCCAATCGACAGAGGGGCAGCGCATGTTTAGAAGCAACGGCACACATTATCCCATATGTGACCCTGGTTTTGGAATACCTAATAATATCTCAGGTGGCTTTTTCAAGGCCGACTGTACTTCCAAACTGACAAGAAACGTTGCCAAAAAAGCAGATATTGATCTACGCAAGGTTTACGGTGTTACCTATCAGATTGTGGCCGGACAAAGATGTGTGTTCTTTATGCAACGGAAACGCACATGTTTGGTGAAACCTGTTCTTAAAGAGCTAAACGGAAAAATTAGGGTCGAACGCGACAAGATTTGCCAAACCATGGGAGAATGCAGCAAAAAGGTGAAATGTGGGCGAGCTACCGGAATAGCATGGGCATGAGACAACGCCTGTTAGTACATTGTCAATGCAGACATTAATAAATTCGCAAACTAAAGCCACCAAAGCGATCAAAATGATGAACGCACATCGTTAGCGTGTTCTGTCTAATCTTTCTCTAATCTGCGTTATTAACGTACGCTATGAGCAACTTTTCCTTGTTTACGACGTTTTTTGGGCATTTATGCATGTTCAGACATAAGTAAATGGACTGTTCTTCCAGCTTTAAAAGGTTTTGCAGACCTACCCTACGTCGACCTCCATTTTCTGTTGGATATCCAGTCAGACAAATTGAATTGCATTGAACACGTTGCACAACCTTCAATCTTATCTTAAATGTAAGAACGTTGAGTGTTGTGGCGACAAGCTGACCTAAACACACTGAAGTAATACCACAAGTATCCCGGTCATGTAGGTTAGGGGGTCACCAGGTTTTTAGTGGGTTTGAGAGTCCCACACTACCCAGACCAAAGGGTGTGCGTTATGCATTTTTGTTCCTGGCCCCTGTAAAAAAAAAAAAAACTGACCTAAACAGCACCTACGTCACCTAGACTCATTGGACTCAGAGAAGACATCTTGAAGTCAGCGGTATTTACGCAGCTTGGATGCTACATCGTTACATTTGTTACTCAGCAACTTTTGTTAAACCCACAGCAGTAAATAGTAATTGCGGAAATCTCGTAGGTGACCTTCCTACAACGTTATAGAGAACATGGCCGATCAGTACTAATTACAAATTAGCAAGTATCCCGTGTGAGTTAGTTTTCTTCCGAGCTCAAGGGCAAGATTCACTGGTGCATCATTTAGCAATCCAAATACGCGCTTGATGAATTTGCATTTTACTCTGCATGTAGTATTATAGAGTTAGCGTTAGATTTTTAGCTTCTGAACCCCCTTGTTCACCGTTCTTGCCACTGCTAAATGAAACTATAGGGTAGTTTTGAAACAATAGGGTAATTTTATTGTAATAGTAAAAGTAAAAAAAAGTACACAAAAGGAATAAACGGTAAAATAAAAAAAGTAATAAAGGTATAGGGTATTTTTTAGTTATGTAAAGTAGTCCACATATTCTAAACAATTTATTTTAGCAATTGTATTGGAACTACAGTCTGTTGTATACGTTTATTTCTGGTTATCGCAATGACTAAAACGCGTAATTTTTATTAGCTTGCTCTATTGACACCATTTTGCAGCCGCGGTGAGAAACATATCTAAATTGTCTCAAGTCCCTTCACAAAAAACGCGCACATTGTTTTTCTCGGATTTTCGGCGAATTGGACAGGCTAATGCGTGGACTGTTTATTACGCCATTTTTACGCCAAGTATCAAGAAGTTGTTTTGATAACAGCAGCACCCCTGCCATGCAAAAATAACAAAATTAAACGGCTTTTTATGTCAATGCGTGGACTTGTTAAATCTTCTTGCGCGATACCGGTCGTTTGTGTATTAAAGAGGTCAAATATTTCTCTCTGTTGTTGTTCGTAAGGGATTTAACAGCTTCTTCTATAGATCCCTCAGGAAGACAAACACTTGCCAAATCAATATCTCATAAACACTTCTGATTAATGATATAATGTATATATATATAATTGTATATATATATGTATATATATATATACAGTTGCGTCTACTCACCGTTCGGTTGGCACACTGTATAAGCAGGCTTCGTGTGGTTTCGGCGTTTTTTGGCCGTTCTTAGCCTGTCTGAGCCTCTGCTTAGGTGTGGTGGAGCTTAACTGAAAGCTTAACGGAAACTGCTTAGGTGTGTCCTGTTGTATTTCGTTTCGATCGTTTGTGCCATTTTGGAGTTGGTGTAACCCTGGATTGGCTGTATTGTTCTACTTGGCTGTATCGACGCGCGTTACCGAATGAGTGCTGTTCGGTCCTGCTTGTTTGAGCGTGATTCGTGCGACAGCTGTGAAAAACTGCGCCTTACCAACGTCGTAGTAACGTGCGGTGGTAGCTTGGCTACGTGCCCTAAAGACGGCGGATTGTAAATGCACGTAGCATTCGTCGTGCGTCGCCACTTCGAATTGTGGTATGGCTAAGGCATGGTAATCAACAAAACTTTAATAGAGCAAAGGGGAAAAGCAGCCCTCTCCACAAGGCTGAAGGCCGGTGCAAACCAGCGGGTGAAGAGCAGTAGACGTGCGGTAACTATTCGTGAAGGAGATGGTGATTCGGCACCCACCGCAGATGTGGCATCATAGGGGATTATAGCGACATCAACCGCAGCGGCCGCCACGAATAAGGCTGGTACATGCAACGCGACGTTCAAGGCTGTTGAATCAGCGTCAGCTCCGGCATCTACCACAATGGAGACAACAGACAGCACCACAAATTGCACGGTGACAAGTGTATGCGGATCGGGTGCGCCGACTGAAGGGGTTTCTAGTGGCGCAAACGTTGCTGATCAATTAGATAACTTATCGAGTGGTTGGAATCTGGTTGTGAATAAGCACGCAGCTAAGCGTATAGATAAGATACGAAACCAAAATCAGGCTATACGGGAGGGCGTAATCAAGTGCTCTAAGGGAATGTTTCGAGTCGTGATTGCACGCCGGTCGGAGAGCTTGATTAACGGGGAGTCGACCACTTCAGACATTCTAGAAGCTTTTCGAGTCGCCGGCGTTGTCTTAGCCAAAAGGGAGGTGATCGAGCGAAGATTTTTTTGCTGAAGACCGCCTTGAAGCAAACGTAAGGGGCGAGAACACCTTGCAGCTAAGTCAAAACGTAGGGACCGCCAAGGAGACCCTTTCAGTTGCCTGGCATTCTCCTTGCTCATCGCAGACCCAGCTCGCCATGTGCGGGAGGAGTTTAGAAACGCCGTCGTTGTCATGTATGCGAATGACATAGTAGTGGCCCACCGGGACCGCGGTGCCATTCGTCAAATTGTCGGCGACGTAGAAAGTTACCCTCACCGTAAAGGCCTGCAAATAAATGCGCAGAAGACGAAAGCCATGAAGTTTCGCCATGGGGGTCGATTGGCTGCAGAAGACGTAATACACTGTTGTGTTGAGATCTCGTTAAGGTGTTATTATACGCAGACGATTTAGCTATATATGGAAGTAGCCGTTTCCAGGTCCAACAGGCGCTGGCCAGGCTCAACACAGCCGTTACAGAGTTGGGGTTAACAATTAATCTTTGTAAGACGGAGGCACTAAAGTTCCGTAGAGGGGGCAGAGTCGCGCGTGACGACTCTCTTCATATCGGTAGCTTTTCTCTCGCCTACGTCAATAAGTTCCCTTATCTGGGACTAATCATGCCGTCAAATGGGGTAGGGTTCTCGGCGCATGTTATGGGGAGATGCAGGAAAGCCCTTATAGCGGCATCTTCCATCAGGAGCCCGCACCGCCTGTCCCTCGTCACAGCCATTCGCCTCTTCGACCTGAAGATCGCCCCCGTGGCTTCATATGGAGTGGGGTTAATATGGGCGCACCTGACTCCCAGAAACCTCGACCAGCTGAATCAGATAAAAGCAGCTTTCCTGAAACGGACTCTGGGACTTCATACGTCAACGCGCAACCGCCTCGTCTGCTTATTAGCAGACTTTCCACTTTTTATAGAAGACCTAACGCGCCGTTATAACCTTCCGCAAACCACAGCCTTCATCGACTGCATTAGAAAATGGGAGGCGAAATTTTCTGAGCTCGACCCGGAATTTTTCAGTACCGGAGCGATGAGAAATGCGGAGTGGACGGGGCCTGAGCGTAGCAACAGGCACGTGATAACACGATTTGCAGTACACGGCTTTCATCACATTTTATGTCAACGTGCTGAATTCCATGAACCATGTGAGACTTGTGTATGCCGCCGCTGCGGTGAACACTGCCGAAGATACCATGCCGCAAAATGCTATCTTGTGCAATCTTTAAATGAATTAGCCCGTCATTGTGGGGCCTTGTAGCTTATATATTGTATATATATGTATGCGTATGTATATGTTTATATATGTGTGTATATATGTATATATATATGTGTATGTGTATGTATCCATACATAGGCAGATCACCCGGTGATAGTCTTGACTCACTGCTCTTATAGTTGTTAAAGAGATGTATTTGTGATTATAATCGCTACTCAACCTGAGTGAATAAATATGAAATGTAATACACTGTTGTGCCCAACCGCTGAAGTTTGTCAACTCTTTCCCGTATTTGGGTCTGAGACTACACTATACACGGCGTTTACCCAGCACATCGGCGACAGGTGTCGAGTGGCTATTGCCTCCATTCACACAGAGGTGAGAGACCCTCGACGACTGTCTTGGAGTGCGGCCATGCGTATTTTTGAGCTTAAGATTCTGCCAATGTTAAGCTACAGCCTTGGCAGGGTGTGGGGCCATCTTTCAGTGGCAAATTTTGCGTAGCTAGAAAGATGCTTCACAATATATATGAAGCGGGTCCTAGCGCCGACGGCAAGAAGCCGCTTGCCGGTTCTGCTCGCAGATATGCGGTAAATACCATGCCGCGAGCTGCCAGACGCATCGGCGGTCTTTGCACTTTTAATTTTTTTTTAATTTAACACGAAATTAACAATATGTATAAATTTGTCTAGCGTCTTTGAAAAGTTACTATGCTGCTTCCATTATCTGTAGGTAGATACATTTTGACATCATCAGCATAATTTTTTACATGACCGACTTAAGGTATTACATGCTTAAATGAGTCGGTGTACATCATTTATTTATTGCACAGTATATAAGGTATGAAAATTTATGAATCGGTATACAGTGTATAACGAGTCGGTATACAGTATATATGTACAATAGAGGGCCGAGAATGGTACCCTGCAGACAGCCCGAGGTAACCTGAGCCGTAGATGACAGACAGTCGTTGACTCTGATCCTAAAGAGTCTATCACTTAAGAGCCTTAATTCAATTACTAATCGACTACCCACTTCATATTACGAAATGACATTCAGTAGCTTAGAGTGCGTGGTACTCTCAAAAGCAGATTTAAAATCAAAATACACGCAGTCAAACGGTCTTCCATCATTTCTGAAGAGGGCTTAATCATTTTACGTCTCAAGTAACTGTAGGGGAGCAGAATAAGCAGGACGATGTGCGAATTGTTTCCTCGAAATTAGACCTTGTGCATTTGCGTTCCTCTAGATCTCCTCTGCTAAGTCGAGCCCGGTGGCGAGGTGGCATGCGTCTGCGCCTCGTGACCGGAGGAGACACATAGGTGCGCGGGTTTGAGCCCCACCGTTGCACATTTGTATTTATGGGGGTCCGTCTGCAAAGCAATGCGCAAAGCAGTCCCATGGACGTTAAATCTTGGCTGAGAGTCAGCCCCGAAAGGATTTTTTAGATCTCCTCTGCTAAGACTTTCTCAAAGAGTAAATTATTTCTTCCAAGAAACACGTTTGGATTATGTAAGGCACGCTCAACTGAACCGCTCATATTTATCAGGTGATCGTGGACTCTTACCAAAACAACCAACTCGATGCTTTTTGGACATTTATGCCGCTTTCAACTGCCTAACCGAGTTTTAATAGAAAATACCTTGCATGCCGTTACGACGAAAATATGATGTCAGGAAGATGGCCGTCTCGGGACTTTTCGGTATTGTCTATACGAGGTATATGTATATATATATACGAAGTGTTCAAAAACAAGTAATTCTTTTCCGTGGTGATCTCACGCCGAGTGAAGAGTGCAATTTCTCGCGAGCAGCGCCAACTAGAAAAACTCAAGAGCGACATTTCATCGGGATCTCTCAATACCTTCAAGGTTATTATTCGCAAGAACTGCCCGGACAATTCAAGTCCCAGTGACTTTGCGGAAGGTTTGATGCTACGTCTCTTCAAAGAAATATACACCGTCTCACCGGGCAGCAAGATATCAAGGGGGATGGCGGAATTCTCGTGTGGGTCAGCAGTGTGGAAGCCGCTAAAAGTCTGTTGCAACTGACAGTTCTTGGTGGAGTTTCCGTATCGGCTGTTTGCCCCGCCTTGACGAGTTTCAAAGCAAGGATCCAAGGCGTAAACGGGGCTTTTACCGACGACGAGATACGAGACGAGCTAAGTAGTGCTGGAGTTACCGCTGTGCGGCGCCTCTACCACTCAACGCAGGCGGGTAAAATACCGCTCAATAAGGTGATTTTAACATTTGACCGCCAGCCACCAGCGTCAGTTTTTCTAGGTTTTAAGGATCACCCGGTGATACTTGAACCAGACCAGCCCAAACTGTGCTTTAACTGTCAAAGAGCGGGTCATTTTGCTGACAGATGCACTCTGCGAAGGGCTTGCAAAAAGTGTGGCAAGTCAGACCACTTAGCAGCGGAGTGTCCTAATTCTTCGAGGTGTGTCAACTGCAACGGGTCTCACGCGGCTGGTTCCCCCACTTGGCCACGTTTAGCCTACCTTCGTGAGAAGAACCGAATTATCATGGAAGCTAGGACCCTTCGACAAGTGAAGACGGTTAATCCATCTGCAGTTATCACAGATGAAGCGCAGTGCCCGGTTCCTGTGGGAGACTCTACACGGGGCGTCGCGGATGACAAACCGTCCTACGCTGCAGTCTTGCGGGGCATCTCGTCGACTCAAGATGGAAGCGCTCCGCACGTTCTTTTGCCCAGACCTCAGCGCCTTCCTCGGCGCAAGCCTAGATATAGTAGAGTAAGCTCGGTCACTCGACCGCGGCCTTTGACACGGAGGGTGCGAAAGCACAAAGTTAAGAAAGCAACGCCACCAGGCAGTATCGGAACCACCTTGTCGGACCTGGCAAAAGTACTCCAGGGTATTAGTCCTGACCTGGCAGCCACACTCACGACGATTGCCGAAGCATTAAAGCCGTTATTAGCTTTGCTGCCGGTAGTTGATAAGCTAAAGAACTTTTCCTTATAATGGAAGACCGCAACTCTACCAGCAACATAGCGATGCCACGAAACGTTTCTAGCGACGCTGAGCAGGACCTAAACAGGGTCGCTTGTCCTGTGTGTAACAACATATATACAAGAAGAGGACTTTCTAGGCACATGTCCGCCAGACACCCCGGCGTCGGGGGCATAGAAGTAGCGCCAACCACTGGCACATTGGCCACCTCGGAGGAACTGGTCGGACACATCCAGAATACCATGCGACATGCAAGGCTAGTCCGGGTGTTGCCCAAGGCTGTCAGGGCGTCCGTCGCAAACGAGCTTACGAAAGTTTTATTGAAAGTCGCCTTCAACAACGACATTGAGGCCTGGCACTCACTGTTTTCTTTCGCGCCGGTGGTGCTTGCCCTTTCGCAAATCCGAAACGACACGCGCTCTCTCACAGTGATTATCAAAAAGAACCTTCGCGATTTTTCGCAGGGTTTAAGGATTGAGAACATTGTACACCATGAAACTAGGACGACTACCAGGAGGGATCCCGAAGATGAGATCTGTAGACGCGCCATAGTCAAGCTCTCCGAAGGGGACGTCACTGGCTCCGCCAGACTTATTGGCTCTACGGATACATTTATATGTCAGTCCAAAAGCCTTGAATCTCTTCGAGACAAACATCCGCAAGCCCCCTCGGACCTTTGCTTGCCATCTCGTCCCCCGACTATGCTACCATCCACTACCTCTAGCGACGAAGTGCGCTTGGCCGTGAGATCCTTTCCTAGAAGCTCTGCAGCTGGTCTTGACTTCCTTAGGCCTCGACTTCTTCAGGACCTCCTGTCCGCTGTCTTAGGATCCGTCGCCGATAGACTGACAGATGCACTGGCAAAGGTTGTAGACATTCTTCGGTGGGGGTCTCCCCCTATAGCCCTTCAACCTATTATATTTGGGGCACGACTATTTGCTCTCAAGAAGAAAGACGGCTCTATCCGCCCGATAGCATGCTCGTCCACACTCCGGAGGTTGGCTTCAAAAATAGGGTGCGCTGCCAACAAAGCTGAAATATTATCGGCAATTGGCCACCATCAGCTGGGTTTTGCAACTACTGGCGGGACGGAGATCGGAATTCATACCTCTCGTGCATTTATAAACTCCCGCAGTAGCCCGACTGTCTTGGTGAAGCTGGATTTTAGGAATGCCTTTAATAGCGTCAGAAGAGACCACTTGCTAAACGCGGTGAAAAGCTACGCCCCGCAAATGTTTCACCAGGTACATGCGGCTTATGCTCAACCGTCGCACTTGGTTCTGCCACACGCGACTATATCTTCGCAGTCGGGCCTCCAACAAGGAGACCCTTTAGGTCCACCACTGTTCTGCCTGTGCGTAAAGGACTTGATCGACTCCCTACAAAGTCCTCTAAATGCCTGGTACCTAGACGACGGTGTGCTTGGAGGTGACCTAGCTACGGTAGTCGGTGATATCCACAGAGTCCTGGATTTCGAGAGGGTGAGTGGTCTATCCCTAAACCCTGGGAAATGCGAGGTCTACATCACGGGCCCCGAGGATATGATATCGCCGGATATATCGGAGCTATGCCATCTCCTTCCCGGTTGCAAGTTAGTCCAGAAGAGTGACATTGAGCTCCTCGGGGTTCCTCTTTGCCAAGAGGGGCTACCTGGGGCTCTAGACGCGTGGAGAGAAAAGCTTGAAGTAGCCGCCAGCCGTCTTCCCTCGCTGGGATCTCATCGCGGAATGTACCTACTGAGATCGTGCTTTTCGGCGGCCCGGATAACTCACTTACTTAGAGGGGCTAATTGTTTTGACTCGACCGAGAACCTTCGAGCTTTTAACGAGTGGACCTTGAAGACACTGGAACTGCTCCTGAACGTACGCCTCTCACCCGATGCAGGCTTGCAGGCTCTGCTTCCCATATCCTTAGGTGGACTGGGAATGCCAGACGCAGTAGCGTTGGCTAGGCCTGCCATCGTCTCTTCTATGTCCCAGGCATTGGAAAAGGCCAAACGGTTACTGGACGATACAGGTCAAAATGTATACGATCACACTTTGGCAGGCTTACTTGAGAGATTAGCCTCTCTGTGCGGTGCCATACCCACTGACACCCTTTCCCAGAAAGGCTGGTCAACCCCACTGCAGGAGAAGACGTTTGCACATCTTCTTGAGCAGGCCCCCACTACGACCGACAAGGCCAGGCTACGGGCGGTCTCCTCAAAAAGTGCCGGGGCCTGGTTACAGGCTCTCCCCAGTGCTCAGTTAGGCACTCTATTAGATGACGAGACTGTTCGGATTAGTGCGGGGCTACGCCTGGGGACAGCTCTCGTAATCCCCCACCAATGTAAATGCGGCGATCAAGTGGGGTCACAGGCACACCATGGCCTCTCTTGTGCCTTAAGCTCAGGTCGTCGAGCCCGACACGCCGCACTTAACGAGACATTTAGCCGAGCTTTGAGGTCGGCCGGCTTTCCTTGCATTCTCGAGCCTCCTGGCCTCTGCAGGAATGATGGGAAGCGACCGGACGGGCTGACACTAACGTCCTTCGAGATGGGTCGCATGCTGGTATGGGATGCAACCGTTACTGACTCATTAGCCCCTCAATGGTCAGTGCGGGAGCGGAACATGCTGGACACGCGTCTATGTTAGCGGAAGCAAACAAGTGCAGAAAGTATGCCAGTATCACTTACCCCCCACGACTTTCGTCCACTGGCATTCGAGACATTAGGGGGACCTGGCCCGAAGACGCACAAACTTTTTCAACGTGTCGGCAAGGCGCTCAATCGTTCGACAGGGGACCATAGAGCTGTCGAGTACTTGCACCAGAGACTATCGCTGGACATTCAGCGGGGTAACGCCGCCTCTGTGCGTGGAACTCTGCTAGACTGGACACGCCCGAACCTGGAGGATATGTGACGTTTCCACTTGATTTATCTGGTGTACACGTTCATAAGGATACAATTGTTGCCTCTTGCATATAAGCGAATAAAATGGCCGTTCTCATTGCAAAAAAAAAAAATCATACTACAGAGGGTTGTAGAACTCGTAAGCGTAAGCTTTTTATATTTCCGATGGAATGAAAGGAAACGTGTCTTGGCTGAAAGTTGACAGGGAGATCGAACAAGTTATTCGTTAGAGAAACCGAACAGACCGATTATGGGGGAATACAATAGTGTGCAGCACCTTCTGGCTTTACTTATACCCCAAAGGAACTAATAATATAATAATTTGTTTTTATTATTATTACGCAATAACAGACACCTAAGAAGAACCCTATTAGAACTGTTAGTGGACATTCTCAAATGCGGTAAGGCTAACTCAAAACGTTTCCTTCGAGGATCGATTGATTGACTGGCCCAGTACCTGCCGCCCGCAATCGCCAGGCATATCGCATGCAACGGTTGTTCAAGCGGCTATTTTTTGTGCCGTTACTTTAGCGTTCGTCGCACGGTCCTGACCAGCTGCCGCGCCCAAACAAATAATATATTGTTTACAAACAATCTATTGGTTGCTTACGAGCAGACGCAGGCCGGCCTGTATTTTGCGTTCGATATAATAATAACGAGGATGGTTGCAGCGCCGACGCCAATGGTGAAGTTCGTAGGTATAGTGGAGGCCGTGATGACGGCTATGAGTAATAGTTAACTGAGGTGAATGATGATGATGAAAGTGCACTATTGATTATAACTATAATAATTCTCCAAACAATCAAACAACCCCTATCCGTTACAGTACAATTTCACGTCAGGAGAAGCGAATAATCACCGAATAAACCACGTTTTTCGGATTGTTACGGGAACATGTCCACAGGGCAGCTTAAACAGCTGACACTCACAGCCTTTTATAGGTAACGCAACTTTTCAAGAGCCTAAAGAAAAAGCATAGAATTTCTCAAGTCGACAAAAATACACCACCCGCCTCGACAAGGTAATATAGAAGAAGGCGCGTAGGCCGGAGTGGAAGGGAGTTTGAGCCTACGCTTTAGGTCCTCTTTAAGCAACGGCGTGTCACATAGCAGATAGACGTATCTGTTTAGCGATGTACGATGCAGACCCAGAGCTCGCTTCAGGAATGCAGGCTTAATTTTCGAGCTTGTCGAGTTGCGCCGACGGGAGATAATCCCAGATGACCTGTATGCCGTAGGAGGCGACTGGTGCTATTGTTATGTTGAACAAAGCCAGCGTCGTTCGTAGAGATAGTCTCGAAGGAGTTCGTTTACTAACACTTGCAACCAGCGCTCGGCGCGCTCTGTCCGTAGTGTGCTCCACGAAAGACCGACCGTTTGTAGGGAGTATCACTTCTAGATATTTAAAGTTGTTGACATATTTCAGGGATAATCTGTTTATATGCAGAGCATCAAAAGCCGCAAGACGGCCACCCTGTCGGACTTTCATGTCGGGGTATGTGGAAGAGGCTGGCCTATTAATTCATATGGACAAGACAGAAGCCATGAAATTCCAAAATTGAAATAATAGAGACCAAGAGAATGAGGTGCAAAGCTCTCAAAAGATAGACAGGTGATTACAGGGGAAAGCTGGTAGATCAAATTAAACTTAGCAAAGGAGAATGGCCTTTGCCAGTATTCAAAAGTTTACGCTTCTTCTTGGACAGTATAGCCACACAGAACAACATCAGAGAAATGCTTGTCGCCATGGCGTCAGACAAGGTAATGTTCAGAAAATAGCCGGGCAGATTCCTTTAACCAAAAAACCCCCGCTTTGTGAGCCGGAACAGCTGCTGCTCTGAGAAGCTGTGTATGGTTTTAATACAACGAAAACGTTTCAAAGAAGTCGAAAAAACCGTGCTTGGCCCTGCAACCTGCGACTGGAGCGATTGACCCTAAAGGTACAGCAGAATTCCTCGTGGCTCCTTCTGAGACACTAGAAAAAGGGCATAGATTCCAAGCTCAAAAACACAAAACACGAAGGTTAATCACAAAAAAAAGAAAGAAGAATTTCTACCTAAAAAATCCATTATCTTCGTACAAGTTGCGGAATAAAAGCCAGAAAGTGCTGCTGACGTATTGTAAGAGGAGACAGGGGAGAAGTAGACGTATCGGCCCATTATGAACGTCAACTAAGATTGGACAAGAGCTGCGGGGAATACTCAAGATTCACAAGACATTCTACGTAAGAGTTGAAACCCCAGGCCAACTAGAAACCGGGACAGTTGCCAGGGCCTTGTCAACTTATAGAAAGGCAGGCGAGTTTGAAAATCCACTGAACAATCTTGTGGCGTCAATACTAAACAATAACCTGGGAAGAAAGTTGCTAGTAATTAATTCTTCGATATCGCGAAAGGTGTTAGGCGGCCTTCGTGATGAAAGCAATCCTAGCTTACCTCTGTGTGGAAACTCGCCTAGACCTTCAAACTCCACCGCCGCAGTACCAAATAAAGCGGCACAAAATTCGAATTAATAAAGGATCAAAAAGAAGTAGCAAAAATAATATGCGACCCGATCCACCTAAGACCCCGAAAGGCTCCAGGCTATTATCGAGGGTACGTGTGCGAACACCGCCACAACCACGGTGCACCCTTAGTGAAATCGCTGAAAATGGGGGGTACAGGTCATTCCAGACAAGCAAAGATATTGCAACAAGCCAAAAGAGCTTTGAGGCAGACCCACTGAGATGGTGAAAAATGCAGACAGGCATTGACGAGATGCAGGAAAATCAGAGCATAATCCTGATACCATTCAAAAACGGACGGACCTTTGCCTATATCCCACTGGGACGGATTTCCTGGCACTTCCTTGTGGCTTTATAGTGCCGCCCAAACTGGTCACGCAGTCAGGTTGGCCAAAGCTACCAAGTGCAGGAGATATTCGTGTATTTTTCTCACGATTTTCGTTCGATTGCTTTTGTCAGGTAGACGTGGCGCCATTGCAACACTAACAATATTTTAGCAACTTGTATTATTGATACCATTATTGTTTTGTTACTATCGGTTTGGCAGCAAGTAGAGTTCGGGCAGTGCGCGTCCGGGCAGCCGGCAGAACCGAATACACCGACCCTCTGCTGCTGTGTGTCTCATAAGCAGGTACTTGCTGATCAGCACCAGCAGCTACATAGAGAGTCCTAGTGGAAGTGGCCATCACCCTCGTTTTAGTAGAAGAAGTCGTTGCAGCGGCAATTACTGCTACTAGAACGAGTCATAGAGCTCTTCAGGACGGGCGGATGCTATACGAGATGGAGACGAAACAGGCCAGCGACGAAAGGCGTGGACCAGCTAGGCAGCGTGAGGGAAGAAGACGATGACACCGAACGAATCAGAGAGAGAGAGAGAGAGAGCACGAGAGAGGAAAAGGCGCGTATTGAGGTGTCAATTACCATGTTGACTCAATCCGTTATCAGCGTCAGCTCAGCCAGCTATCCCGGTTGCACAGTTCATCCCGTATTTGCGTTCTCTGCCCCTTCGCTTGGGTGCCCCACCAGTCGTTCCTTCATCAGCCGTTCTTCCATCGGGCAGTTGAGCAGCGTGCAGCCGGCCGGGTATGCCCGCCGCATACACCACTCCGCCCCCGCCCGCGAACCCCCGCTGTGTACTACGAGGATTGCAATAGCAGCAGCAGCAGCTCACTCGAGCAGGAAAAGGCCACATTGCAGTCGATGCATATCGGCCGATAGATAGCAAATAACTAGCCAAACATTCGTTGCCTATTCCATATTCGGATAGACCCGAACTCATTTGCCGGCGTGTCCATGGCCTTGTCGTTGATTGACATTCGCCTGTTCATACGGACTAAAACCCAATCACAAGCCTGAAACGGACAGCTTTCGCCGTTTACTCTCTCGGTTGAAACGTAGGTTAGCAGGAACACAATATACCTAAAGGTGCGCAACTTAGCTGTCTGGTAAAAAGAAAACTAAGGAGATTTTCGTGTGTCACAGGCTAGTAGTACCGGCGGCGGGTCAAAAGTCAGTATTCAGGTTTTGTGGGCCGAACGAGTGTAATAGAACCTTAACCCATTCGCATGTCGTCTGCTTAAAGGCGTGAGGACAATAGCTACCTCCTGCAGTCACTAGTATTGCATGAAATCGCTAGCTGCTTAACGGCTTTTATTATTGCGTGAATTTTACCAAGGTCGTCCATTATGCTCAGCTTTATTATTACTTTGTAATACCTAGACAAATATACTTCACTGCATACCGTTTTATTTCCTTCCTCACTACTATTAGTTTTAGTATTATTTAGTTATAGTATAGTATTCCAGTAATTATGCTGTTTGCGTACTTACTGTAGAAGCTCCTACGGATTCCATTACGGTAATACAGTTCATAAAAGCTTATATTAACTTATACTAATCTTTGTGCAATAGTATAGTTAATACATACAATGGCGTGCGCCAACAGCTTGAAGCTATTTAACTGTCGGATAAAAGCCAGTTAACTCGTCCCGCAGATGCGCACTGAGAGAAAGACTGAGATCAAAGCGTCGCTGTGGCTGCCCATGAAACCCATCCTATCTCCCCGTGAGTTCAAAATTGAAGGAACTCAACTAGTGAACGCAAGCGACTAATGAAAGTGCATTTCCAGGAAGCTGATGATGATGCGTTCGACAGTGCTCTCGGTACCCTAGATTCGTATCAAAGGTCACACTTAGGTCTTTGTAGAACTTGACTTCGCGTGCTGGTGCTCTGTTAAGGGCATACACTATATTGTCTGGTAAAGTTTTGATGATTGCTCACCTGTTTACATACGCCCGTTTGGATACTGAACCATGGTTCTCTATTCCTGTCGTATCGGATTTTGTTGTACAAGATTAGGTTATCAGCATAAAACGTATGCTTCAGCGATCCTGCTTAAAAGAACAGTTTCACACTTTAATAAATCTACTGAATATGGAGACGGGCTTCAGTGTGAGCCCTGAGGGGCTCCCGTTGAGCTACGGAGAAAGAACCAACCGATGTTAACTTGAAAGCCACGATCTTCTAAGTAGTAATGCTATTAGTTTGCTAATAGTGTGTCAACTAATTCATATAGGTAAAGTGGCAATTGCTGCTCGTTTTGCGCATACTTAATATGGCTTCGAGACAGCGGATAAAAATTGTTTTGGAAGAAACGGTTTGTCGCTTAGCATTACGTTCAATTAACCATAATAAGTCAGTTAGAGGGGGACGCAATCATGTCATGATCTGAAAGACGAAATGTTGAAAAATTAATGACCCAAAGGAACTGCATTTAGAGGTAATGCTGTGTATGTTTATACGCCTATATATATACAGAACGCAACAGCCAAATTGTCACTTTGATAACTATGCTTTGGTTTTACTACCTGTTCGAAATTACTGGCGGTCGCTAGGCTAAGGTTATGTCCATTATGGGAGCGAAAAAATAATGTTGTGCCCTATTTGGCTAGTAAGCGACTAATAGATTGCCGAGGAATTAACACCCGCCGGGGTCAAGAGGCATTTTTGTTGGTAACTAAAAAGGTACCGAAAGAAAGGCAGCGATGCTACAAGGCATAGGCGTACCGCAAAATGGGCTGCAACTTTAACGGCAACGCATCTGCAAATTTCATACACAAGCATCGGACGGAGGTTTTAACGTGATCTGGGTGAATCACTTACAAGTTTCAAAACAGGCATGCAATTGCTGCAACGAAGAACAAAAATACGCTATTCAAAAGAAAACGTGCTCCTTGACTTGCTAAATGGTGGTGAACAACTCAACGTAACTTTCAGTGATGAGTATCTCTTTACTCATGAAGAAAGCTAAAGTGACACAACGGCTGTATTTGACTCAGACAAAGTCAAAGTCATAGATCCTCTTTAGTGCTGACAACTAACAACCCACTTGGATCCAGGGGGCGGAGTCTGTCATGGTTTGGACTGGCCGAACTCCCCTAATATTTATACCCCATAAAAACAAAAGTAAACGCCTTTCTTTACTGCAAATTGCTATTGGAGGATTATCTGAAACCATGTTTCAAAACACATAGCAACCTTGCCTAATACTAAGCATACGCAACGCGCATTGAGTCCCATGAGACTGTTCGTTAGATCGAACGGTTCCATGCGATCAAATCCCCTGAATAAATTATTTGCAACCAGTAGGCAAAAGCCAAATGTCGTCTTAGATATGTTTATCTTCAGAAGCATATTATAATATAGAATTCAGGTAGTTTCAGTATTTCACACTGGCGTATATGCCATAGCATGCATCACAATGCAAGCGCTTTTGCAATTTTCGAGAAATACCATATAACGTAACTAGATATGCAAGAGGTCATTCTTGTCGTTAAACCCTAATCTAATGAGTGGCTATATAAGAATATATACATGGATCTGAAGAGAAAATTTTAACCCAGTAAGGCAAGGTCTTTATAGATACACCTCTTGTCTCTGGAGCAAACTGTTGATGATCTAAGACTAGCGAGGAATGCAAGACCAGCCGCTGTGAGAGGCCCGCCCTCTAGGAAGGTGGTCCCTCACTGGACGGTTTACAAAATGGCAGAATTTCCCTATTCAACTGCAGAAATATATGCGCGGTGATAGACAGAGATAGAACTGAGTAAAGGAGAAAGGGAGACATACCCCTCCCATGGCTTCGAAGTAATTTCAAATTAATGCAGAGAATGGGGGGTGGAAATCGGATTTAGTTGGTGTATGGGGTGTACACTAGTCACGCAGGCTTCTAGTGATGCATCATGCATTCCCTAAATCTCCCATAAAAAAGCTACCTCTAAATTTCAGTATATATATATATATATATATATATATAAAGAGAGAACGTAGAAATGTTGTTTGGTGCTAGAGATGCTTCCTAAGCAAAATGTGCATGGGTACGAGTCGCGCGTTAAGACAAACTTGACACGTTGATCTTTTAAAAAAGGCAGAAAGTATTGTCAAAACGCTGTGCTTTAACTAAAACGACATTCCGATCGTCAAAGTATTTTACGCCACCATAGGTGTATCTAAGGAACTGGCTTAGTTACGGTAAATGGCATTACGACTATTGTAAATGGCTGATCTTATATATATATATATTACTCAATGTTCGTCAGTCATTCAATATATATATATATATATATATATATTGACTTTTTCGGCGTTCGAACGTCAGGGTGTGCGGACGTGTTTTCGGTGGCTTGCAAATTGTGGGACGTTTCCTAGCTCGTATGCCACGACCTGACTTGGCAGTGGCCCAGTAGGATCGCCTTCACCTTGCGCTTCGTATAAGACTGAAGAGTGTTCCACTGGTTAACCGTGAGGAGCCGTTCAGTTCATCCGTGCTCCTGTGTACTGTACTTTTTATAGGTCGTGTGCCATAACAGCCACGTCATAACACGGCTTTTCGTTCCGTCAATTTAGACGGTGGAGCCGCTCTGGCGACCGGCTAATTCCGCGTGCCTCCACGCGCCTACATTTGGCGCCAGTGGGACTGTTTGTAAACAATCACTTTGCCTTGGTGACATATAAATACAAGGCACTGGTGACATATATACAGAAGGTGACATACATGTATACAAGGCTACATACATATACAAGGCATTGGTAATATACATATATATATACATATACTTGGCGATATAACTATACAAAGCATTGCGAGTGAATGTGAAACGTGATGATGGGCCCAAATGCCCCTGGCCGGCTAGTTGTGCCTCCAGCTGGCCTGGACATAGCAAACATTCGCACTGAGCCACCTGCAGCCGTCGGCGATATATCGAGGCCCGCTAGCGCCATGACTAACAAATCCGCGGGCGTTAAGCGAAAAAGGCAGGGCGTCGAGGCTGACTCGGCGGTTGATGAGCCTTCGGGTGACGATGGTTTCACCGTTGTTACTAGCGCAAGGGTAAAGAAGACCGTGTTGCGGGAGCGAAGTCAATTCAGGAGCAATCAGAGCATTCAGGGTTCGCCTCAGACAAAAAGAGAACCCTGACGGGAGTTCGGCCGACTTCAAGGAAGGTTCGATGTTACGGTTATTCAAGGCAAACCACTGGTGTCGGAGGGCTGAATCTCAGGCGATACGAGCAGCATCTTTATCAACGTTTTCTCCATTGATGTGGCTTAGAAGCTTTTACGCCTAACATGCGTTGAGGACATCCCTGTGACCGCCTCTTACCCGGACTTGGCCTCGTTTAAGACCAGGATTCAAGGTGTCTGAACCGCGCTAACAGAGGAAGAGATTGTAACGGAGCTGTCAAACTTCGGTGTCACAGCCGCTTGAAGACTTTTCGTCTCTTCCGGCAATCAAAAGGTTGCCTCTGCCAAAAGTGATCCTGACTTTTGACCGTCAACTACCGACGTCAGTGTTCTTGCGCTATCGCGTGCATGCGGTGGTTCTGGAACCCGACCAACCACGAGTCTGCTTTAACTGCTCCAGGGTTGGCAATATTGCGGCGAACTTCTCACTTCCCAAGGCTTGTCGCAACTGTGGCAAAGAGGGCCACTTAGCCGCCGATTGTCCGAACCCGCTCAAATGTGTCAACTGCGAGGGACCTCACGATGCAAAGTCACATAGCTGCCCGCGATTATTTTTCCTGAGAGAAAGGAATCGGGTTCTAATGGAAGCCAGAACCCTCCACCAGGTTCGGGCAACTTACCCGGATGCATCTATCGACGAAGCCTTGGCAGCGCTTGCACTCTCTTTACAGGGTTCAAGTAGCGCTGGCCCAGCTTCCTTCTGCCCGGAGGGGGCGACATATGCCTCGGTGGTGCGCAGAATCCCGGTTGGTGGAGACATGATTCCGCAGCTTCTTCTGCCCCGGCCTAGAGCGGCTCCCAAACAGCGTCCTCGAGCCGAGCCACGAACGAAGGTCACGCGCACTCGTCTCAAGAGACCTCGCAAGCCACAACGATTGCAGGACGGTGACAGAACCCACATAGGTCAGTTCGTCGGATCCTTCAGAAGGTGCCGGTCCAAGCTCCACGACTGGGCAGAACCCTGCGACTCCGCCAGACCCCTTGGGGCCTAACAAGGTTGCCTGTCACCAATGCGGCCAGACCTTCGCCAGGCGAAGCCTCCGTAGACATGTTACGATCAACATGGGGGAGGCGCCATACCCGTCCCTAACGGGGTAATGAACGAGTCCAATCTAGACCTCACGGAGTACATCCAGGCTTTCATCAAAAATGGAAAGCTGGTTCGTATCTTATCCAAAATAGTAAGAAAGTCGGTCGCTGACGCCTTGTCAGAGGTGTGCTTAAAGGTTGCCTCGGATAACGACGACGCCGCCTGGCTGGAACTTTTCTCTTTTGCTTCAGTTGTGCTGAGGCTACTGATAGGCTGCAGGGACACACGCTCATCAGAAAGAACTTGGTGGAGTTCCGACGCGGTGTTTGGCTTATAGACCTGGCTCCCCTGCTTACCGCCGGTGAGTCAGCCGAACGAAACCAATCGATCACGCGAGCCGTGTCGGAAGGGACGTATCAGGAGCAGCCCGCCTTCTTCTATCTGAGGACGTTATGGTCTATGAACCAGCTGCCGCAGCGTCGTTACGGGAAAAACACCTCCCCGCGCAACCAGATCTTCGTCCGCTCCCCCTTCACAACTCTTACCTTCATCTACGTCGGTCGAGGATGTTCGCTATGCAGTTGGATCATTTTCAAAGAGCTCGGGCGTCGGCCTGTATTTTATTAGACCTCGGCTCCTACAGGACCTTCTTTCATCGACTCTCGGCTGCTCATCCGACGGACTTAGTAAGGCCCTAGCAACAGTAATTGACCTACTGGATGGGGAGCTCCGCATCCAAGGTGGCGCCCCCTCATCATCGGAGCGAGGCTGATTGCATTGAAGAAGAAAGACGGCTCATTCAGACCTATCGCTTGCTGTTTGGTACTACGTGGAGTCGCGGCAAAATTGGCAGTCTTGAAATGTTATTAACCTAGCGATTGGGCCTCACCAGTTGGGTTTCTCCACCGAGAGGGTGCTGAAATAATGACTCACGCTACCAGGGCTTTTATAGATTCTCGGCTCAATCTATCCGTGTTAGTTAAACTAGATTTTAAGAACGCGTTCAACACCGTCAGAAGGGATCACTTGTTGAGAGTGGTTGGAGACGAGGCCCCTGCCATTTATCACCAAGCGAAATTGGCCTACGGTGATCCGTCGCACTTGGTCTTACCCTCGGCACCGCTCACTTTGGCTGTATGGGTTCAGCAGGGAGACCTTTTTTGTCTTGCCGTTAAAGACTTAGTCAACTAACTTGAGAGTTCACTTAACCTTTGGTATTTGGACGACGGAGCCATCGGAGGTAACATTGGTACGGTCTGTGAGCATATATATTTGGTTGATCCATATGTCCGTTCCGAACGTTGCGTGCGCCGCACTGCACAGACCCGGGGGAGGACGAAAACTGTTGGGAGAGGACTGTTTGTT
Source organism: Dermanyssus gallinae (assembly GCA_003439945.1). Taxonomy (NCBI): domain Eukaryota; kingdom Metazoa; phylum Arthropoda; class Arachnida; order Mesostigmata; family Dermanyssidae; genus Dermanyssus; species Dermanyssus gallinae. The sequence goes on along the minus strand of QVRM01001808.1, from coordinate 2,536 downwards.
TACATGGCGCTAATAACAGACTTGAGTTGTATTTACCAATAAATTAAGCGGTTTAAAATGCAGTTTCGTGATAATATATATATATATATATATATATATATATATATTTACGAGACTGCATTTTTTACCGTTTAATTTATTGGTAAATACACTTGTTATCAAATAAATCAAACTTATGAAAATAACTCTAAAAAAGGTGTAAAATATAAAGCAAATCACAATCGACAAAATTCAAAGAATTATTGGGTTAAGCACGTTAAGCAAAAGGTAATCACGATGGATATTATCACAAAAACTTTTAAAACGCGTTTCGGCGCTTGCTACAACGTCAAACAATGAGTGACGCTCTCACATATGCACGCCAACAATTATAATAGCCCATTCGCAAAGCATCTTCATAATATACGAAAACAGGTAAAACACAGTGGATACATGTAACTATTCAACCTGAGTAGGTATTTTCCTATACAAGGTACTACAAATCCGAGGCATGCTTCTCAACGTGCGGTGGATCATCATTCTTGCTTCCGGTACCATCTGGTTTTCATGCTCAATTCCGGCCTGCATATTCTTAGCGTTCAACAATTGGCAATAGAAACAGCGAAATACGCTGTAGGATTTAAACATCAGACTTGGTAGGCTTGGGCACTACAGCCGTCACAGGTAAAACTTCAATGCACGTTATATTGCTCGTATCACCCGAGGCAGACGTCGATTTTACAATCCCATTACAAATACTAACCGACGGTCAATCCTTCTATTTCCCCTAATTGGTCGGTACCCTGTGTCTTGGTAAGACTTAGCTTTCTTCTTGGCTTCATCGATACCATTGCACTACGATATACGACACCAACTTAGGCGAGCAGCGGACAATGCAACAACGCTGAAAATGACGCTGCGACATGCTCAGAACCGCTCAGGAATTGTATGTCGAAACCGTCAAGTAGATCAAGCCAGTCGGCTTTAAGTGCGAGACATACGTGTAATTGCACAATGGACTAATAAGATGACTGCAAGGCGCACGCATAAGGAATACGAGAAAGTCGGGACCTCACACAATACAACTGAAGCTCGCTCAGAGCCCAATAACAGCTCAATCGCTCGCTTGAAAGTCGGTCTTAGTCGGAATAGTCAGCTGAGGCCAGACGGAAAAACTCTTACCCCCTGGGCTTTTGGTCGTCTTCTCGTGTGGGGATGTTACAGTGTCATGTACGCTGGCCAAAAACTACGTTCAAAACACGAGCCGTAAGGTGGGCCCAGGCGCCCGGCTCGCAGAGAACCGAAAACTGACGAAATTCAGCGCGGCAACGCCGCGGCCGTGAAAGGGTCTCTTCCGTCAGCCGCAGGGCTTCCGGAGATCCCGTAGAAACTGTTTTTATTCCCCATAGTTGTATGCCTATTACAATAAACGGGCGAATATGTATCTGGTTGTTGCTTAATCGAGAGCACCTGGACTTCTTAAGGGCTGTGGCCACGATCAAGGCTTTTCGAGACCTCTCCTCTATGTGTGCAGCGAAGGTCTTGGCTGAGAGGGACACTGTGATACCGATTATGTCAACTTATTTTCATAGTTCAGGTCATGTTTATTTAACCTAAGGTCACGGCCAGTCTGTCCGGGTGCCTGAACTTCACATACGCCGGCAAAGTAGCCAGCAGCCTGTTGCAGAAGGTATCTGCTGCTACTATGGAGAACTAGATCGTCGGCATACATAATTATCTTGAGAGCTGGGTTTCAGGTGTGTATACGTGTTGATAACTCGGCTACAAATAGAGAAAAAAGTAAAGGGCTGAGAATTATCGCCCTGATCAAAATTTTCGGTTGTTCTTGCTTGGGTGCTCCGCTACACCGTCGTCCAGGATGATCCGATTGGATTGTATCACGTCTTTCGTCATATCAACATTCGTATTGAGACATTGATTTCCGCGAGCTTAAGCAGGACTTTTGTTCGTGAGGCTGAGTCAAACGCGGCTCAGAAGTCTACAAATACGCTGTATAAACCTGTCCCTTCGACCAGGGTTTGCGCGATATCTGCAAGGAAGGTTGCACATGCAGTTAGTGTTGACTTCTACACACGAAAGCAAGTTGCTCTTCTGGTAATGCATTTTTGTACTTGACGAACGGCAGTTTGTAAGCCCCGCTTTTTTGGCGATGCCCCGTCAAGAAGAGGGCTCGGTCCGCAATCCCTTGCCTTTTAGAACAAGTGCCATAACGCACTGTCTCTGTATATATATATATATATATATATATATATATATCAATTGATCAATTGAGGAGAGGGAGACTGCCGTTTTCAAATGAAGTAAATTAGGATACTTGGTCACGCGATCGAGTGAGTATATATATATATTTGTTGTTGAAAGAATTTGTAGAGATTAGGAGGGACAGCAGCTTACGAAAAATACCGTCAACTGAAAGGATCTTGCCTTTGAAGCAGATAGTTGTGGATGACTACACCAAGCCGATCAGCTCTAAATGCAATTAGAGAGACTTGTGTTATCTATGATTTGAGTCGATATTTTGAACATGTTAACTTAA
>QVRM01001807.1:22500-157278 GCA_003439945.1 Dermanyssus gallinae | reverse complement strand
TTATAACAGACCGATACTCCACGCTGGGCCGTTCCCGGCCGTGACTTTTATGAGCCAAGCGATTAGCTGAGTAGAACCCAAAAAGGTCAACCCCATCAGACCATGTCTCGGTAAGAACGATAATATTGAACTTATTTGTTTCCGATGGTATCAACAGATGTAAACCGTTACCAATGCCCTCTACCTTCCACTGATGGATCTTGAGATGAGACTAATTGCAGGGCGAACCTGAGTTTCTGTCTGAAGCGAGTGGGTTTGCTGCGGGCGACTCTAAAGCGATAGTTGCCCTCGCTGTAGCAATTCGGGTACATCAAGGAAATCTGATATGGGTTCCAAACCCCATAGTTAACTGACCCACATTTGGTGCCTGAACTGCCCAGTCCGTGTCGGACGTCTGCTGCTGGGTCTGTTGTTGCATATATGGTGGCACAGGCGTGTTGTCTGCTAGGTTGCGTCGGTTGTTGCGGCGATTGTCCATCGTATGCTCGCCACGAACGACGATCGCGCCATCTCTTGGGCTGAGAAAATTGAACCAAACCGTCGCGTAGATTCTGCTGCCTTACTTGTTGCCCGGTTCGACATTGAGTCCCGTTGAGTAGGCTTCCAGGAGTTAGTGGTTTCGGGATGCACACTTCGAGAAGCACTTTTTAAATCAGTTTTGTTTACCCACTCGGCGTCCTTTGGCTTAAGATTTAAGACGTTGGCGACCGTTGTTCCTATGACGTGTGCTATTTTAGCGGTTAGTTGTTTGCTATAATAGACAGATTTGCTCAGAACAGTATCGGTTTGGACGTTGGTTACATCCATAAGTTCAATGGAGCTCGACAGCTTCAAGACGCTAAGGGTTTCATTAAACGGCCTACACTCTGTCAAATGATTTGGAATTGAGATAACTATCACGCTGGAGTTTGGAGATTTGGAGGCAGGAACATCTCCAAACTTGACGATTGCCTTGATAGCTGCGGGTCCGCGTCTATTCATTGTATCAAACTGACCCGCGTAAATGATCATCCCTCTCTGTTTGGCGTGCGGCCAAATTGTCGAGAATTTTACTGCGCACGTTTTTGACGGCAGAGTTGCCCATAAGTAGGATCCTTGCTTTATTCGATTGTTGTTTAGCGTCCTCGTTGACCCGTGCAAGTATCGGTTGGCTGGCTGTAACTTCCGCGTCGTCCATGCTTTGTGAGGCAGGCGCGGGGGGAGGGGGGAGCGTAGCATTTAGGACTGTGACTTGCACTGTGTTCGAAGGAAATTGACCTGGTGCTCGAGCCATGCGATTCGGGAGAAAAGAAGAGCAATCGTCTCGCAAAGTAGCGCTGTGTGTTCTGATGACGCCAATTTTGAGATCAGGACATCAAGTTCGAGTGCGAACTAAGCGGCAGTTAGCCCTGCTGATGAAAAGTTGCATATATTGCACCGCCAAGCTTGCCTTGCCGGCGTGGTCATTGTTGCCCAGCTCTCAATGTCTCTGCATTGTACATGAAAGGTGACTCTGCAGATCGCACATACACAGTAACTTGTTTCCGCGACTATGATAGTTTTGCAAACCCCACAGTTTAGAGCGTCAGCCATATTAGATTTTAATTACAAAAAAAAGAAAGGAAAAAAAGAAAATGAAAGATAAAAATATTGCAACACAAGCGCGTCTTGAGCCCGGTTGTTTTGTTTACTAGTCGAGAGCTTTCCGTTTTCCCCACAGAGCTACCTCGGCAATAATACCGAAATGGAAAACATTGAGCTTCTTGGAGCTTCCTCATAATTTTTGTAGAGAGAGGAGAAATGCGTTACGCACGAACGGACACCACCTTTGGATGTGGGCCGAACAGTGTCGGACTCGCCGCAAGACTGCCGGCGTTACCGACTAAACTCCGGGTTTTTAATGTTCTGAAAACCGCAGCCTCTCTTAAGGTTTACTCTAAACCACCCTAGTACTATGTATAGGTAGGAGCGGTAGGTGCCTAACAGAGTAATAGGCCGAGGTCATTCGCAGGGAAGGTTCCCCTTTTTTCAATTTCAATTTAAGGTTTATTCACGGAACCGCAATTTCACAATGCTTAAGTTCTCGTAAATAAAAATATATAATATATGTATTAGCACCAACATTATCTATTTCATACTTTAACATGTCTCACTTCATACAAAACTTACAATTGAAGTCGCTAAAAACTTTTCCCGTTCACATACATGACATTTCAACCTATTAACGGGTAACTAGTTTTGACAAGAATTTTTACCCAGTTCTTCACCTCACATTTAAATAATCTGACTGAGGTGAGCACATGCATTTCTTTGGAAAGTTCGGTCTAGATAGTTGGCAGGGTGTACGCGAGAGCATGACGAGCGGACTGCTTTAGAGCTACTGGCCTCGCAAAATTTGAATCTTGAAATGAAAACACTTACGAACCGAATCGCTGCGGCGCAAGTTAAATACTGCCCTGAGGGTTTCTTTCTAAATGACTTCGGCCCTATGAGTTAAACCTTATTATGAACTCCCCAAATAAAAATACCACAACAAAGAATTTGCATTAATAGCATTTTATACACAATAAGAAGACCCTCGGCAGGCACTCCTAGTTCTCGAAGACGACGAATAGATGAAATTACCGCAAAGCATTTAGGCGTAATAACATCTAGTGATCATGCCATCTAAGCGTCTCTTTTAAAGTTAAGCCCAGACATTTGATAGTAGAGGAGAGTGTCACTTCTTGATTAGAACAATTCAGTTCCACGTCTCTGTGTTCTCCTAAGCCGCCATCTTCCGTGACGGGGAACCCTTGCAAGCGTATTCGGGCGAGTCGCCTTTTTACCTCGAGGACTCGTCGTCCTCGTCGTTTCGCAGATGAAATGAATGAAATCCTTCATGCTGGTTCTCGGCATGAATAGAGGAAGATTTCTCAACCTCGGGTCGTTTCGCTGCCAGCGGCACGTCACTTTGCTTAAACCCAGTGCCCTTGCTTTCTCTAGGGCAGGGCAAACGAACATTGTATGGAACGCATCGTCTCGTGCGCCTTGTGTGCAGTGGATGAAGCTCCCCGATTGGATAACTACGTTGAAATCGTCCAGGTAGGCCTGGAAATCTGCATGTCCAGTTATGACATGGGTCATGAAGAAGTCCATGTTGCCTCCCACGCGATCCATCTACTTTCTAATGTCCGGGATTAAATCTTGGTCCTTGGATCGGGGCTCTTCCTGCCGCAATTCTGTCCACTTTCGTTGCCACTCGGAAAGCGTAGCTTCGCGCTCCGCCTCTTTTGAGTGCTGTGGTCCTTTTTCCCATAATCTGCGCCGTTCCTTAACTACAAGATCCCACGGAAGAGCGCCGGCTAGGACCAGGGCAGCAGCCGTACTTACGGTACGGTATGCCTGGATGATCCTTAGCGCCGTCCTTCGCTGGGTTTTTCTTAGCAGGTTTTTAGTTCTTGCTGTGGCTTCTGCCGGGGTGAACCAGACTGAGCAGCCGAAGATGGCTATGAATACTGCCACTGACATCACAAGTTTCCTCCGATTCGCTCGCTTGGGTCCGTGGATGTTCGGTAAGATCTTCGCAATGTCGTTTGCTGCTTTCATTATTTTTGTCGTGGCAATCAACATGTTTATTTCCCCTGAGCCCTCTGTCCAGGTAGACCCCCAGGTACCGAGCATGCTTGACTGTCTTGATGCTCTTGTCTACCAACGTAAGGTTTACCGGGTCGACTGCGACTCGGCCGGTGAGCAAACCGCCTCGCTCTTCTTTGGCGCCAATTCGAGCTGAACGCTTGCCATCCATTCGTTAATCGGCTGCAGGGCCTTGTTGGCATTCAGTTCAAGCTGGACACTCGACTTGACTTCGACGACTACTGCCAGGTCGTCTGCGTATGCTAATACCTCCACCCTTCTTGGGAGGCATTGAATACGCAGCACGTCGTCACAAGCAATATTCCACAGTAGTGGTCCGAGAATAGAGCCCTGTGGTACACCAGCTGTCATGTCCATTGCTGTCTCGGCGCTCGAGATTTTGCACTCTTAGGTAGCTTAAGAACACACTAACCAAGTGCATGGGTACTTGCTTCCTCCTGAGGGTTTCTAGGATGACCTTCTATGGAAGACTGTTAAACGCGTTTCTCACGTCCAGGAAGATCGCAGCGATCTGCTGGCGCGTCCTTCTTGTTGAACTGTGTAGCAGTTCTGCCTTTGCCACGACTCTGTGAATTGCTGTGTGGACGGATCTATTTTTTCGGAACCCACATTGGGTCGCTGATAATAGTCCAAAATTTCAGCAAAAGAGCTCCTCGATAATCCTCTCGAAGCCTTTGGTAAGCGTGTTAATAAGGCACATTGGTCCGTAGCTACCGTTAACTTTCGGGATCAGCACTACCTCCGCAGCCTTCCATAAAGACGGGAGTTTTCCTCTCCGAAGAATCCCAGTGGCCACGCCAGCGACAACCGCAGGGAATTCTTTGAAAATCACTCTGACGGCCTCCGCCGGGATGCCATCTAGTCCTGGGGACTCACAAGTGATGCGATTAGCCGCGTGGGGAACTTCCTGCACCGAGACCGGAGGTACATCGTCCTCTGCTGGACCGTATCCTTCTGGCATTTGGAAATCTTCCCTACAAAAGTCTTTATGGTAGGGGAAGAGCCTCTTTAGGGCGTCCTTTCGTTCTTATTCCGACATATTCAGCTTTGGTGTCTTCTTCATTTGGACCCGCACCATCTTGTACGGTCGGCCCTAGGGATTGTTGTCGATCTCTGCCAGGAAGTTCTCCCAACATTTCCTTTTACTGTCAGCGATTGCTCGTTTCAGTTTCGCCGCACACTGCCTGTATGCAATAAGATTATCACCCGTGGGTCTCCCATTTGCTCTCTCATGCCTCAGGCGTTTTCGAGCTTTCATGAGTTCTTTTCGGCGGGTCTTGATTTCGTCGTTCCACTAATGTTTTGGCTGAACGGATCGCTTCCTCACAGGGTGGGTCGGCAGGTCAGAGGCCACCGCACAGACTTTAAGCAGTGTACGGTGTAGACTCTCTGGCGTTGTCGGTGTGCTACCTTTTTGGATTGCCTTTTAAGTGCTTTTTGCGTCACTTCATTATCATTCATTCTTGATTCTAAAGCATGTGCGTTTTGGGGGCGGAGTTGCCGCGGTCAGTGTGTCCTTGGTAATCGAGAATTCAATGCAGTGATGATCACTGAGATTAACCTCGCCCGCCAGGACCCTCCAACCGAAGATTGCTTCCACCACATCTTTGCTTCATATTGTCAGATCGACGTGGACCTCCTGTGTGGTGTCGTGTCTTAATCGCTGGAGCGTTGATTCGTTACCATCAGATTGCTGGCTGCCACCCAGTCGAGTAGCAGACCACCGATGTATTCTCTTCGTGCTATGTCCCTATGTCTCGAAGGGCGTATTAAAGACTCCCGTGAAAATGATTCTCTTGGGCGCCGTCGGTTCGCGCATGAAGGCGGTCAGCTCGCCAAGTATCATTTCGACTGCCGTGTTGTCGGAGCTTCCTCATAATGGCCTCCGCAAAGTACTCTGAGTAGGAAGTACGAGTTAATATACCTCTATGGTTTCAGGTTAGAGTCCTGTGTATGCACATCTTACACATTATCTATTACTAGCCCCTCGGTCGAATTGTATAACTTGCACATCTCTAACCGACGACAATAGAAAGCTGGTTTGCTTAAAAAATGTACACACAGAAACAACAAGTAAATGTACATATTGCATATTAAATTATTACTCTAGAACACAAAAAGGCATGACAAAACTTACCGCATGGACGTCAATATAGGAACTGTGCCTTTTTGCATCGGGATGTAATCCGCTGACGGAATGTCGCAGCGAGGGATCTCCGTTAAGAAAATGAGGCTGACTCAACACAACTGGCACCGTAAACTTGTGCTCCAAATAGGTTAAGTACGTATTCCGCAGGCTAGCGTCAAACGTCCCTTTAAGGTGCGTTGGATTCGGGCAAAGACACCTATACGGAGATAAAGTGCAGTCACTTTGTGGTAAGCGAGGAGTTTCGCCTTTTAAAAAGACCGTGAGTAATGTATTAATAGTATACCCTGAATATGAACTGACACTCATTTGAATATGCCTAGAGTTATTCACTATCTACTTGGCAGAAAAAGGAGTCATCATGAATGCATGTAGAGCGTACTTATCCATTTCGGGGTCTCCGGTCTCATTGAACAGGTTACTGCCTCCTTTAAAGCGAGCGATTGGTTCATCTATTATAGAAAACCGTTTTTCAATATGCAGAGGCCACGGTTTATAAAGGTTAGGACGATATAAGTATACGTCCGTTGGTGGTTTCTCAAACGCTGGAAAGAAATCACCATCTGCAGCAAAATGATATCAATAACACTTAGATTTCTTTGTAAATTCGTCTACTAGTGTGTTCAGTTGTTATGAAAACTATCAATATGCTCTTCCTATTAAGTGTACTGAATACGGTACCACTAGCGCATGCATGGCTGTTTAAAGCAAGTGAATGGTTATATTAGCTGTAACTAGAATTTTGCAATTGCTAATTGCCGCATTTACATTCCTTTAGTACATTGATTCCCATTTGCAATTGAAACGTCATTGAAATATGGTATAAGCATTTATATTTGTGTCCGAAGATGACCTACCTGTACCCTTTCTTTTGTTACAACGTTGTCCATATGCCTTTAAAACCCTAAAAATTGTACGAGATCAGCAAATTTAGTTTTCTTTTTTTGCGAATGAATATCACAACTATTTGTTGCTAATATGTTGGACTGATTGGGCCACCAGAACTCAACAGTCACACTTGCACCTTACGACACGCCACAGGTCCTTAAATACGCTAAGCCACGGTAGCAAGGGTGATACTTATGGCATACCTCATATTAAGTCAATTCAAAAGCACCTTTATTCCAGTGCTATACGTATTACTTATAGGTATTATCACTTTGAAAAATTGCCTCAGTAAAGCGAAACGATAGTTGTCGTTAAAATCGTTGTAGATTACTTATTGTCATTCTAGGATACTTATTACTTTGGATGGTAAGCCAGGACTACTTACTTCCGACCAGAGTGCCGCAGAATGCAGTTGACCCTGCTTGTATCGGTGTACACCACTAGATAGTCCCATAGGCGTGTATAGTTTTGTTTTGCGAAAAATGAATATCTGCCCTTACGATCAATTGGCAAAGCATAAAACATGTTTGCGGTCACATCGGGATCGGGGTAGCTGTGGAAATGCAACAAAAAAGAGCATGCGTTATTCTCCCAGAAGTTCTCACTTGCTTTTTATTATGAATTGTTGCTTATTGACAAATTGCTTTGCCTAATATATATATATATATATATATATATATATATATATATATATATATATATATATATATATATATATATATTAATTATTAGGCATTCTATGAATGCAGAGGTGAGTAACGACAGGCGTAGCCTAAATAGCTAGTGCATAACACCCCCTGGCTTCTGCTGTTTTTGTCAATCCACAAAAAGTATGTCATAAAAGTACTCGTATGTCATATGGCTATTCGTATGGCCACGGAGACCACGACAGGGAAAGCGGCGTCGGAATCGCTACAACACCTTCGCAACTGGATACTCCGTGTGTTTGTTGTAAGACGTGCCTCTGCCAATTTAAAACTATGGATGCCAGGTGTGGAATCCTCCAAGACTGAGTGATCTTGGAATTCTATAAAGAATGCAGCGTTGCTTTTTAAGAAGGGCTGGGAAGCTATATTGGATGAATTGGCATACCCTCAAGCTGACATACGACCGCTGAGCCGCCCGATTAAGAACAAAGATCTGTTGAACGTAATGCTTAAGGTATAAGCAACGTCGAATCGAGCAAGGTTTGTCATTAGGCCTTCAACCCAGACTACCGATGCTAAAGTGTCACCCGTGTATTCACGGAGACTTGTGAAGCAGTTGAACGAATGAAAACTAAAATACTGTCAAAGCAAATTTGTGCAGCAATCAAAATATATTGTGAACATGCTGTGAATGCTTTTATACCGCCTTTTGTGATGAATAAAAGAGCGTTTTTTTAATCAACGTTCACTCATCGTCTGCGTGCTCTTAAATAGCAGCTTGCTGGTTTCTTGGCTTGGTAGTTTGGTGGCAAATAATTTTCTTGGCGCTTCATTGCTCAAACCAAGGACCGGCCATTTTCAAATTGAGTTTGTGGTTTGAAGTTTAAAACTGAGAGAAAAACAACTTCATTAAAAATAGTTTTTTTTTAATGTCTAGTTAAAAAATGGTGAGTAAAGCTCAATTAGCAGTGGCCCAAAACAAAAGTGGTTCAAAGAAGACTATAGTGCATGATCGTTTTGCATTGTTTAATGTTTTAAAAATAAATTGTCTTATATATATATATATATTCATCTTCACACATGGTATGCAAAGATATATTGCCCGCCGGGAAAGTTCAGACCATGAACTTAAGTTGTTTTTAAGTGCACTTTATTTACAGCATTTCATGTGCATTAGAAGTGCCAATAGAACATGTGGCCGTTTCTTCGACACTTTTTTTTGGTGAGAGGGATAACATACTCTTACGCACACCTAAAGCGGGTAATGTGGAACTCGACGCTGATGCTATTGGCATAATACCCACTACAGACCTCTCACCTAAATGGCCCTAGGAAGTATTGAGGAGCTGGATCCGTTCTTTAATACTACTTTAACCCCTACTTCTTCTTTAGGGTTGCGTGGACAGAGCACACATCGCGGCTAGCACCAAACATTTTCGTTAAATGCGGCATTCGCGAAAAAATCCTTCATGATGTGCCAACTGTGGGTGTCATGCAAGAGGGCCTCTGTTCGCGCTCAATGCCTCGCATACTTCGAAGATGTGTTTGATGTCGTCTTCTTCTTCTTCTCCTGAGTAGCAGAGAATGCATGGTGCCGACGGGGCACCTACGATGCAATGCAGTTTCTTTTCTGAAGGTGCCGTGGCCTATCAAAAATTGGGTCAGAGGGTAGGTCTTTGAACTCTCGTCTTTTGAATCACTCGCGAGCATCCGGAATAAAGGAGCGCGCCCAGAAACCCGGCTGCCCCCCCTGAGTTTTCATCTATTAATTGTTCCAAGCGTCCACTGACTTCGTGCGTCCTCCTGAGAGGGAGAGGAGTCGGGACAGCAAACTGCGCTCTCCAGAACCCGTAGATCTCAAGAAATCTGCCGGGATAGTAGATTTAAAACATCTTAAACAGTAAGATGATTCTGTATAAGCATATAAAAGTGCGTCCACCACAGCCGCGGTGGACGCAGTTTGATATGCTCTTGCAATCTTAAAGGCGGCCTCCGTTTTATCTAAAAGCCGCCGGCACGTAATCCGCTTAGCCGTACGCTGCCACAGCGGGGCTCTGTAAAGCATAATGCTGTCTACTACCGTCGCTAGGAGACACCTCCGATCAACGCAAGCACCCCGTGTGCACGGCAGCAATTCTGAGAGTTCATTTCTAGCTTTGGTGGCCTTAGCAGCCGCGTAGTGCACATGTAGGGTATCTGTTAGGCCAGTATCCAGGAACACCCCTAAATATTTTGCTTCGCTGGAGAGAGTAATTTTATGCCCTTCTAAGCTCAAGTTGAGACGTGGAGGGTGCTTTTGCCTGTTCAGAAATATTGCCAGCGTTTTTTGTGAAGCCAAGCGAAATTTATGCAGAACGATCCAGATGGAGACATCTTGTAGGGCGCCAATTGCTGTTCTATCCAGCACCCTGGCTTTTTTGTCGTCCAAATCGTTTGTGAGCCGCATGTGTATAAAATACTCGACTGTCTTAGAGAAACTGGGAAGAATGCTAATAGGCCTAGAAGCAAAGCGGTCACTTTGGGGTGATACTGTTTTAGGAATCAGGACAAAGTGGACCTTTTTCCAGCAGTCGGAAAATGTGCCTGATCGCAAGATGGCCTTTACAATTTTCATAAAAACAGTAAGATGATTCTGTATAAGCATTGTAACGGTTTCTCCTGGGATGCCGTTCTTCGTATACTGTAATGGGAGGGAAGTCTAGTTGCTTGGCGTCGAAGGTCGGCCTTAGTGGTGGGGGCCCAACGAAAACAGCCCACCGATGACTTTTTAAGCTAGGTCGGAAGACAGTGGTGGTTGTGAGTGCCTGAATTTGTGTCGGGCTGTTTTATAACTCTGTCCCCAGGGATTGTTCTGGACTTTGTTAAAAAGTTTTTGCTAACACTCCGACTTTCTCTTTTTCATTTCCCTGACAAGGGCGCGACAAGTTTTTCTGTATTCCTCCCATTGAGCTTAATGATCTGCTTGGTGCCGAGCGTGCCGGCGAGTACATGCGCCTGATTTTATTATATTTTTTCCCTGCCTCGGCTATTTGACTATTCCATCAGTATTTGGGGGTCCGCCGAGCTAGCGTGGGGTGCAAGGGGCGACTTGCTGCTCTACAAGCTTCCTCTAGCATAGTTGACACCGTGTGTGGTTCCGTATTGTGCAGCCGGGCGCCGCGAGACTTAATTTCCTGCTAAAATGTATTCTTAAGCGCAGCCTGTAGGTTTTAAAAAGAAGTGGTGTCACGGTGAGGCAGAAAGTAATATAGATGCGATCCGATAGGTTTTCGACGTCGTCGTGTACAGACTACCATGTCACCCTGGGCAGTCGGGTTTCAGAACAAAAAGTAAGATCCAAGGTTGATTCTTGGTCCGCCCTTCTGTAAGTGGTGCCTGGAACGTTGAGTAGATGCATGTCGTGTACAGCTGCCCCGTCTACCAGCGGCGCTCCTTGCGGGGATATCCTGTTGCTCCCCCACTGTCGGTGAGCTGCGTGTAATTCACCCCCGATCACGTCTTTGCGGTGGTTTGTCCTATGATCGATGTACTCAAGTCTTCTACAAACTCTTTAAAAACTTCGGTAGAAACGTTTGGGTAGATGTACATTGAGTAGATGGCCACTCGAGCTATAATGATAAAGGAGAAGTGCACACCTCAGTCGGCTCCAGTAGGATGGAGTACCGAGCTGGTTCCATATACAGCTGAAAACCCGTTTGATACGTGCACAGCAGCTGCGTGTAGCCGACTTTTGGGGGGGCAGGAAAATATGATAAAATCGATGTATTTAGAAGCGGTAAAAATAACAACGTGTTTGACGGACCTATTCGGTTAATTTGTAAAAACTTAAGATCCATAGTTCCTTGTTGTTTTCCGGAGTGCCTCTCTATTCATTTGCACAGAAGGTTTATAGGAGGTGTGTTTGTGCAGGCTCGCGTTTAGTGCAAAGCTGAGACACTTTAAGCACTGGGAGACATTTACTGGTTCGTCCAAGCGGCAACGAGATCAGCCGACCTGGGTATGTCCACGGCGCTGGTGCCGCGCTGCCACTTCTGATGGGAGTCTCACAACGCAGGAAGAAGTTGTGAAGAACACTATGCGAGTCGTGTTCTTCTTAGCGCAACACCCGCTTCACCCTCTATTGGTCCAGGTGTAAAAGCGGCCGTGCAAGAGAGCAATAATAAAGAGAGATGTGGAGAGAGAGAGAATATTTAAGCACATCCAACATGTCTAATAGAACATTTAGGAACATCTAACACGTGCAATGGAAAATCCCCAAAGCTCACACGTGTAACGGAATATTCTCGAAGCTATGAATACGTGTAATAGAACATTCAAGAACAGCTAACACGTGCAATAGAACTTTCAGGAACCGCTATGATATGCATTAGCACATTCACACGCCGATATCGAGAATCTCATGTAATTATTATAATACTTAAAGAGTGAACACTACTGATTACGCATGCTAAGTATGAGGGATATGGAAACGGCACATAACTATATAATTTTTGCGATAAAATGTATTAAAAAATCAATAAATGAGAGAATCCGGGAGCGATGGTGGGAGCGCGCGTCTGCATGCATCTTGAAGTCGGCGCGTATATTACGAGCCGGCACAGTGATATTTTAGAGAACAGCCAGAGAAGAGATCGAAGAGAACGAGTTGACGGCTTCTCCGAACTACCGGCAGTTTCGCGCGCTTACGCCAAACTGCCAAGGTTACTGTGTTTTTTTACAAAGCTCAGGAACAAAAATGCATAACGCACACCCTTTATTCTTTGTAGTGTGGGACTCTCACGTCCCTACTAAAAACCTGGTGACCCCCTAACCTAAATGACCGGACACTCTCAATTTTCGGCCTGGCGGCGCTCCGTGCGTTGTCACCTCTCTTCCGTCAGCTTTGTCCTCGCTTTTATAAACGTCTCCACAAAATCAGAGCCCGCCTCCCAGCTTTTTTTTGAGCTGAGAAACCCTGAGAGTTGGTCTCTCGTCGTATTGCATTGCACGTCTAGTCGTGAACGGGTTGTCTGGCTCGTGATCTCAAGAGCTCTGCATGCGCACAAGACACATAGTCTACCTCAGTCTTTCCAATCTTTGCCATGTAGGTTTGGAAGCTGCCATGACCGGTGAGAACTTGGGTTAGGTAGTCCGTCGTTTCCGCGTACTCGCATCGGTACCATTTAATGAGATCTGGGATTATTGGCCTCGTCCACGATCCTGGTGCATTTTGTTTAGCCCCAGTCCACTCAGCCTCCCAGCTTTCCAGAGTCTTTATTCTTGCATCGTCTTTTCTAAGTGCCTGGTCCCAGTATAATAGGATATTCTTCTCTATCCGTTTTGGCCAAGGCATCATGCGGGAAATTACCAGTACAGTGTCTGTAGACACCGTCCTGTAGGCTCTGACGACCCTGATGGCCAGCACGTTCTGCGCCTTGTTTAGCTTTTTCTTATTATTTCTTATATTACGTCCAGTGCCTCAAGGTATGCTGCAAATTGAATCCCTCTTGGCCTCTGTTGGAGGAGAAGTAGCAGCTATAGAATACTATGCCCCCATCGATCTGTATCCAGGTGAACCCCTTTTCCTGGCCCCTATCCCGGGTTGCGATGTCTTCTCGACGGTTTGTCCACCAGATCGCGGTATCCGTTCTTCCATTTAGTGTCCATACACGTTTGTCCGCTGCCTTTACCAGGGTCTTGTTGGCTCTGATAAGCGGCATAGGTCAACTCCCAACCGGTCTACTGCTGCCGCAAGGAGGTCATGTGCGGCTCTGCATCTATTGAGATTAACCTACAAGACCTTAATTTCCATAGCTTGTCAAGATTTCCTGATCCGTTTTTGCCGCCGTAGCTGCATCTGCCGTTGCATTTATGGCAAAGGTGGGAAACTTGCTCGTGTGTCATCTACTTGGTCTTATCCAATCGCTTTCCTCCGTTTTATGCTTTGCCCTAGTCTCCTCTGTTGCCGGGCCACTGGCACTTCCGCGGTTCCTCCTGTCGAAGCGGTAGACCTATCTTCTGGCCCGTTTGGCCGGCGTCTCGCTCTTGCGGCCCCGCATCTTGTTTAGCTCGCTGTAGATGCGTGACCATTCGTCGGAAGAGCCTTACGACGCTTTCGACCTCAACTTCTCCTTCCTCTAGTTATCCGACCACGAGGGTCCTAGTAATCTCTGGTAATTCCTCTGTAGCGGAATTTCCGTCTTCCAGTACCATTTCCGCACGGGTTCGAAATACTGCCACGTTTCTAGGTTTTACGACCTTTACAGTGAGTCTTTGGCTGACCCTTCGCGTATGACCACCCGGCACCTCTTTTTCTTTCAAAATGCTACCGTGAAGATTATTTGTCTTGCTATAGAGTCGTATAGGCCAATCCCCTTTGACCAGCGTGACCAACTCCTCCTCAGTAGGTGCCTCCTCCATATGCGCTGATCTCCGTCTTACATCTGTTGCAAAATTGCGGATCTCCAGATGCCTTTGTGACTAGGGTCGCCTCTGAAGCATCTGCTGGCTGGAGCTCCGTCTCCACCTTTAGAGCCTCACTTAGCTTACTTCGCAGCTCTGCCAGTACGAGACGGCCTTCTTCATGAAGTCTCCTGGCCGCCCTGTGGAGCTTCTCTGAAACCCTTCTCTCTATAAGCTATTTCCGTCGCTTTTCGAACTTCCTTGTGGCCCGTCTTTTTGGCCTTTTCTGGAGCGTCCTGGAACATTCGTTCAGCCCCAGCTCCTGCCGTTTCTTGATCAATGGAGATCCTAGTTGTGGCCACCGAGCCAGTTTCCAGTCCGCCGTCAATCTCTTCTATCTGAGCTCCCGTTCGGCTAGAATCCGGGGCTCTTGTTAGGGCCTTTCCTAGGGGAGGATTTCCTTTGTCCATACAGGCCGTAATGGAATCTTCGTCCATGGTCAGGTTACGCTCCTTCACTCCCTAGTCCCTTGTTGCGTAGGTTGCCTGGTAGGCAGCAGCAAAGAGTTTTTTCCACCTGTATCTTACATAAACCTATATCGGTACTGAAGCACTAACACGCATATATACAAACATATAAATATATACTGTTCGGGGCAATACTACCGCATATAGTATACTGCGTATATAGACTGTGTGATACAATGTTGCGATATGTAATGCGCCATATATAATACACAATATTTACACGATAGTCTATATGATAACCGAGTGTGTGATACAGTAAATTGCTTTTTTGCTATCTATTTGTGCCCACGCCAGACACGTTTTATATAATGCAGTGTTATACTGCGTTACCTTCCTTTAGTTGAGCTGCCGTTAGAATTCAAATTTGAACGCTTGGCGGGCCGCAGAGCCTTCCGACCGCTGTGCGAGTGGTTTCGCTTTGCTTCACCCTGCCGAAAAAGACTTGTTTGATTTTCACAGCAACCTGGCTCCTTACCCCTTCGTCGCACGGTCACGCACAATACACCAAAATGGTTGCTGAGTTTCACACATCACTATGGTATGTCACTCTTTAGGTTAACCTGCCTGTATACACAAGAGCAAGCATAACCTCTCGGAGCTCCATAGACACACGTCCGCACTCTTTGGCGCCAAATCAGCTTCTGGAGGTTACTGTGTTAGCCGACGTTATCGTGTCGTTCTTTTTGTGAGCAAAACCTATGTACGTACCACATCCTGACAGTTTGAGCACGGTGCGTGACAGAAGTCCTACCGTCCCGCGTCAGTTTAAAAGCGTTAATTGTTCTTTGACACTGTAGCTTTGGCTTCCCTAACTACTAAACCCTATAAACTTCATTTTATCGCGCTCACTGTACGGTAGTATAGTACAGTAGTTCACATATCATTTTGTAGGCTAACGTCCGATATTGCACTCGCCACAATATTTACATACGCACTCGTTCCACTCAAACATATAAGGTGGTGGTAACCATACCATGTTGTTCGGCATACTATAGATCTGTTTTTCTGTGATGACAATTTCCATTTGTTGCTGCAAAAGCAGGGCCCTCAACATAGAGGCCCATTACAAATGCCATGCTGCGGGTTTCTCTAAATTCTCTGTAGGCCTTTAAGATTTGTGAACTGAACGGTATCTTGTCCAGTACTAAATCCTCTACTAGTGTGTTCGTGCATAGCTCTAGTGCGAGCGTCGCCAAAGCGTTCTTTGGCAAGCCCAGCGTGCGCTTTATAAAATAAGGTTTTATTTCATCTATGTTGAAAAAAAATGTTTTTCAGGTCTATAATTGTAAAAGGGGGGCAATTGCGTGAAGACAGCATTTTACTATAGGGTAAATTTTTATCCTAAATAAATTTAGCGCGAGTCTATTTCAGTAACGTCTCCTACTAGAATTATAGCCGCCGTGGCCTTGCTACGTATTTCCTCTATATGTCTGCTGAATGACGGTCGCTGTTATTTCTAGACAATAAAAGCGATATACGAGTTTAATATTTATTATTATTATTATTATTATTATTATTGTTATTATTTAACTTTAATTCAAAATACAACTGCTAGCAAAGAGTGCGTGACAGTGTTTTACGACAACGGACTCCACGGCTTACCAATACACTCACGGCTGACGGATCCCCAAGATAACCTCCTCAACGGGGTGAGTTTGTTTATGCAACCACCTCAACGCTGCTTTACAAAACACCAACTGTTAAGAACAACTGCACTACTGCTCGCACTCTTGCTCCTGTGCGGCGATGTCGAGGTTAATCCAGTTCCACCATGCATAACTTGTGCAGGACAAATGCTTCAAGTAAAAGAGCGCACAGTTTGCGAAGGATGCAGCAAACCCGCACACAGCCACTGCACTTTCCAAATACCAGACAAAAATAATCTGTACTGTAAATCGTGCTTTTGGAGAGAGGTGTCAATAGATGTCTCAAGAAATACAGCCTTGGTCAACCCGGCATCCTGTGATTAAACCGCAAAATTTGAAGCCCTCAAAAAACAAATTGAAGATCTTACGAAGAAGATAATTAGCAAGAATGGCGCGACTCCCAAATCAGATGATCACCGAACCATCCAACGGCCCATTGGTAAACAACAGCAACATTAACAATGCCAAAACACAAACCTGCCTTCAAATCGCAACGTCCCTACACCACGTCGCCTTCACTTCAACACTAGCCAACAACGCAACGTCGTAAGTGCACCCGATAAAAAATACACGGCACGTGACAATTCGGGGCGCACAGTTGGAAGAGGAGGACGTATCGTGCACGTATCGACAGGAACGAATAGAATGACTTAGCTTAAAGCTGTAGAGGCACGCAATATACCTAAACGTCCAAAAGTCAGAGCTCTTTTTGTCAGCAGATTGGAGTTATCGCACTCTGCAGACGCCCTCAAGGAGTACGTCAGCCGCATTGTTGGATCCGACACAAACGTGAACGTGACGAAGCTCGTCGGCATGAATCAAACATATTACAATAGCTACCACGTTCAGGTAGACGCTGATAAGTTTAATGCTCTACTGGACCCGTCAGTGTGGCCAGAGGGTATACATTTTAGACCGTACCGCGGACAGCTAAAGCCGTATAGAGTATATAATGCAGCAAACGATACGGGAGCTAGCATTGGTGCCAAGCGCTGCAGGCCAGAAGATGACAACAATAATAACAATGACGAAATGGAAACATACAAGTGACTCGATATTACGTCCGGAAATCGGAACTCGATGACAGTGTCATCAAAATGTCTTTTATGGAATGTAGAGTCCCTAAATAGTCTGTACCGAACGTCAGGAGAGAATATGTTTAGTGACTATGACATAATATTTTTAACCGAGACATTTGAAACTGATTTTACACGCACCCCTTTTATAAGTCATAAAATGTTTCATGGACTAGCGACTAAATCAGAGGGCCGGGGACGACCAAAGTGGGGCGTGTGCATAGGCGTGCGAACGAAGGAGCATGCCAAGCTTCTTCGTAGCACCGCCAGGCAGATTGTACTAGAACTAATCGATTACTATCTTATATGTGTTTATAGCCCACCTGAACGGACCGTCCATCAAATAGTACAGGACATAGGTAATTGCATGGAAATCTGCACAAATGTAAATTAAAATATAATTATAGGTGGTGATTTTAACTGTGATTTAACACAAGGAGCCAGGCAAGAAAGTTTCAAAGCTACGGTCAACGAACTTAGATTAAGCATTTATAATAAATGCAATGACCCAACATATTATAGCTGGAATACAGCGCGGTTGATATTGTTTTATCATCGATACCACAAACGGTCGAGGCTATCTTTGATCTTACCGTAATACAATCGGCACACCGCAAGCACTGTAAAGTGGAGTTCAAATTGCACAGAAGACAAGAAACGGCGACACCTATAATCAATCGACCATCTCGCTCATTGGATGTCCATATACTGGAACAAGCACTACAAGTGGCCTACGGCACAGAAATACATTAAAAAAACGATTAAGTGGTCTATGCACACGGCTGCAAAACCAAAGAACGTGAGACTGCAGAGACACAAGCCGTGGTTTGACAAGGAGTGTCGACAAATAAAGAAGGTGATCTGTCTGTATAAACCCACAACGTCAACTGAACTTCAACAACTAGCAGAATTAAAACGAATATTTAGATGTATGAAAAAAGAAAAGAAACGGTATTACGAGGAACAACAACGCATTAGGCTAATTTCGGAAAGCGTTCGGAAACCATGGCTACTTCTTCCAAGGAGACCAGTACCTTCAAACCCATTGATAAATGACGAAGAGTGGGTAGCCCACTTTACTAATCTATTTACGAGAGACGTCATATTGCTAGATCAAGACCTTTTAGAAGAATTGTTGATTTTACTGAAGACGAAGTCCAAACCGCAATTATATCGAAGCAAAACGGGAAATCAGCAGGACCCGATCGTATTCTTAATGAACACCTGAAGTCTAATATTGACGCTTTATGCCCTATTGTGACAAAACTATACAATGAATGTGTTCGACAAGGCAAAATTCCCGATGAGTGGCGGCAAAGCTATCTACAGCCTTTATTTAAGCGAAAGGGAGATGCAACTGACCCAAAGAACTACAGGGGCATAGCACTTACAAGCGTCCTTTACAAGATATTAACGTCGCTCATTGTTAATCGACTGTACCCGTGCGTAGAAGACACAGTTCCAGCAGAACAATACGGTTTTTTAAAGAGGCGATCGACGTCAGATGCAGTTGAGTTTGTTTTAAACCATGTATCACAACGCCTTTCTAACAAGAAAATGACATACGCTGCGTTTATAGATTTTCAAACTGCTTTCGATTGCCTGCCAAGGGATCGTTTATTAGACACTCTTCGCAAACGTTTTAACATAACAGGCCCCTTTTTAATCTCGTTCATAATATATTAGCGCACAATATAATTTGGGTGAAAAACGGCGAACACTATGTACAAACACCCGTAACACAACCCATCGGGGTAGCCCAGGGAGACTCAGCTAGCCCATTTCTTTTTACTTTGTACGTGACTGGGCTCGCGGACTTACTGCGTAATCTTAAAGCCCGTTTTGCATTTTATGCTGACGATTTAGTCATTTTAGGAAAATCTCGTAAACCATCTACAGTTTTACCTCAACGAAACTGCGAAGTGGTGCGAAGAAAACAAGCTCAAGATTAACGCGGAAAAGTCACAGGTCTTACGCTTTAGCAGAGGAGGGTCATACGCGGCCAGGGATCATGATCTGTCAGTATATGGACAACCACTCAAATTAGTTAGTCACTTCTCGTATCTAGGCGTCACACTAACCCCCGGGCTCTCTTTTAGCAGACATATTGAAGAGATACAAGCAAAAGCTACGTCTGCAATGTTTTTGTTAGGCAATATGCACGATGTGGACGTAAAAACAGCTATAAAATCAAAGTACTCCCTGTAGCAACATACTGCCTTTCCACAATTGCACCATACCTGACCCTCAGCCATCTAAAAAGTCTAGACATGCTAAAGGCCAGACATGTTAAGCGTGTTTTGCGGCTCCCAAAGTGCGCGTCGGCAACACTTGCCTTAGAGATGTGCGGAGAGAGAACACTTATTGAAAACCTAGCACTTAGTAACGCACCATTTGCACCGCACATTCTAGACTCATATCGAGCCTACAGAGAAAACAGAAAGTTAAAATTTGTAGCTGAGAATGATACTGATGGCCCGGCCTTTTCTTCACGTAGATGGAAAGGAGCCATGCAAAGGAACCGCTCGCTAATCTGCCGAATAACCTGGCACGGGTACCACCATTACATATGCATGAAGGCAAGCTGTTTTAATATTGAAGAATGTGGAACGTCCTTATCATCCAAAGTTGAAATTATATTGTAAGACCAAAAAGTCACTTTGTGACACCTTGTGAGAATTGAATCAACTGTCTACCAATTTTGTGATGAAATAAATGCTGAATTGAATAAAGAGGAACGGGCTTGCGCAGTCACCCTGGTCAACTCCAGCTTTCTGTGCTACTGGCCTGTTAACATATGGCATCCGATATAGATCGCCCTCTTAGGAATCCATGTTGTGCCTCTGATATTATATCTGGAGCTATGGCGTCATATAAGCGTTCTACAACAATTGAAATTAACATTTTATAAACGATGCTAATAAGTGCAATTCCGCGGTAGTTGGGTCGGTTGCTTTTCCCTTCATTTTGTAAATGGCTGCAAGAAGCCTTTTCTCCATTATTCTGGTATTTTTGCCGCTGCGTAGACCTGCGTTGTATAATTTGGTTAATGGCGGGCACAGAAAATATATATTTATTTTTATATGTTCATACACAATTTGGTCGGGACCCGCAGACTTACCATTTTTTTGGATTTAATAACATTGGCGACCTCTTCTTTTGTAAATGCTCAATAATCACAAGTATTCTCTCTCGGAGATAGTAGGAGGTCATCACCGTATAGGCGCGCAAAATAAAGTATCCATTCATTGTCATTGATTAGTGCATTTGGTGGAGTCGGTCGTTTTTGGAGTAGTATCCATGGTTTTCTAGCACTTTGCTGTACGCGTGTCACGCGTTGAATGATCTCATATGCTTGTTCCTTTGTTTGTTTAATCTTTTTAAAACTCCGTTTCAAGCCAGTGAGCCGAGGTAATCCTTTCGGGCTAAAATCCGTGTGACTGCAGATATTGTATTTTTTGGCTTTGCACTCTTCATCAAACCATGGTTTGCGCGTAGTGGTTTTGTGTAACGGTTTCCGCGCGCATGAAATCTGGATTGCCCACCGAATAGCTCTTTCAGTGCTATTGATATCGTCTGTTGGCTGAATGAGCTGTAGTGCTTCCTGTAATATCTGGGGGTTTAGGGAGCGGCTGAGGGTGTGTGCTGAAGATGCATTAGGCTTGTTGACTCGGTGCAAATTTAACGTTACTTTATAGTGTTTATAATAAGCTGAGGGCGTTGAGTGCATTTTGCTGATTATTGATTGCGGCTGCTGTGCTAAGGTTAGTACCACATCGACCGAACTTCTTCGATTCCAGCTGGCGTACGAAGCCTCATTTTTGTTGTTTTCAATTTGCAACCCAAGCTCATGTATGCCTGATATAAAAGATGCGCGTTGTGCGTTATCTTTTAACAGGACGCAATTAAAGTCGCCCCCTATAGCAATGTGCTTATTTGTATTTTTACAATAGCTCATTGCGTTTTCAACATCGTGTATTGTATCAGCGGGCTGCCTATCTGGTGTACTATAGACGCATACCAGGTAATATATTTATTATATTGTCTCGCACCTTGCTGGCAAGCCTTATTCAATGAATGTTTAAACAAGGGGGAAATTCCAGAGGCCTGGAGGAAAGCAACTTTAATAGTCATTCCAAAAGGAAAGGGAGTAGAAACTGAACCGGAAGCGTGGAGGGGAATAGCAATAAAAAGCTGTCCGTATAAAATATTTTCGGGAATAATAGCTAGAAAACTGGGGTCATTTTTGGAGGAGCGGGGGGTAATACAGGAGGAGCAGTATGGATTTAGGAAAGGAAAATCAACCTACTCAGCAATTCAGGAGCTGCTGGGAGCAATCTGGGAAACGCTGTCTAGGCCAAGAAGTTGTATATATGCGGTGTTTGTAGATTTAAAGGCAGCGTTTGACATAGCGCCAAGGGATAAAATAGTTGAAGAGTTGGCAAAATCGGGAGTGCCGGGAGCAGTTCTGAGGTTACTTATTAATATGTTAAAGCAGAACACGGTGCAGATTGATAACGGGGTCGGTATTGCGGGAGAAGTGGCTCAAACCACAGGCGTCGCACAGGACGATGGACTGAGCCCATTGCTGATTTCCGTACTTTTGGGTGGACTACCAGAGTGGATAAGGGCGGGCTGGACCCAAGAGTGAGCCAGAATCTTACTGTACGCTGATGATGTGGTCATCTTTAGTGGCAGCCTTTTCAGGGTGAAACAAGCCATGAATCGACTAGTTACATTCATGGATGAGAAGGGCTTGAAGGTTAACTGGGGAAAGACAGTAGCTATGAAGTTCCGAAGGGTATGGCCAGGGGTGACGTGATCCAAGTCAGGGGAACAGAAATTAAATTTGTAAACAAATTTACATACCTAGGCATAACCTTGTCAACAAGCGGTAGCAGTTTTCGATTACACATCCAGGAGAGGGTCAGAAAGGCCACCATCGCAGCTGTGGCAATTAAATGGCCACATATGCTTTCAGTTCATGCAGCAATTGCTCTTTTCGGGATACAGATAGCACCCATAGCCGCATACGGCATTCCACTAATATGGGATAAGTTGGGAGTAGGCGAATTGCGTTTAATTGATGGGGTGAGGTTTTTCTTTGTAAAGAGGGTTTTTGCGCTTTCGAATACATGCAGGAATAGAATTGTTCACGTCTTGGAGGGTGGCCCGCTGCTGACGGAAGAACTACAAAAACGATTTAATCTGAAGAAAACGTGCGCCTTTGAAGTTTATATGCGAAACTGGGAAACCAAAATTAGTGAGGTGGACATAGGTATTTATGGAACAGCAGCAATGACGAGCACTGAATGGCGGGGTAGCGGTGCAATAGATCGACATCTAACGACGGCCTTTGCAGCTCACGGATTTCATCACGTTCTGTGCAACGTGGAGGGTTTTCATGAACCACAGGATGAATGTCAATGCAAACAATGCTGGAGCAAATGTGATCGATACCACGCCGCGGTATGCCCGGCGGTTAGGTCTATAGCAGAACTAGCAAAACGCTAGATTGTTGGCGTCTCGAAACATTTTGATGTAACATAAACACATTTACCCAGTTTGGGTGTTAATAAAACAAAATATATATTTATTATATTATTTATAAAATGTACTTCTAGTTCTAGCACTATTTCTCTTGCAGTACATCTAAGTAAGTATAAGCACCCTGCCGTTCTGACGGCAATTTCATTTATTTAAAATGTACCCTGTCTGGGTATGTAAATACGAACATGATATATATAACAAACATGGTAAAAATAAATTATGAACATTCTCGCTGAAGCTGTGAAAGCGACACGGATTCCGTACAATCAGGTAGGTAGTATAGGGGATATGGACCGCCACAATGACGGCATTTGCAGTCCTGCTTGGGTTTATGAAACCCAGCAGACCGGCATAGTAGATGATAAAATCCGTGAACACTGTAGCGAGTAGCAAGGTGACGACATGGCCGAAGAAAGTCCTTCCAGGCCTGGTTTGTCATAGCTGGTGATAGATAAAAGTCTCTGGGAATAAGAGACACTTTTTGAGAATACTCATGCCAAAAAGTTTCCAGGGCGACTGTCTGCGGCAAATTAAAGCGGTCTACAAGTTCATCAATAAATTTAATTGAACCCGCGAGCATGTATACTATTCTGTTGCGCGAATTTGACGGAAGGCCAAGTACTCGCTTCAAGAAAGCTGGCTTCACCCTATTCAACTGCCATAACTGCGAAGTGCTAAGATGTTTCCAAGACATTTGAATACCGTAAGCAGCTACGGATGCCACTTTGAGCGTGAATAACGTCATGGCCGTCTAAACGGACAACTGTGTTGGGTTTCTGATACCCGCTGCCGCGATAAGCGCTTTTTTACAACGCTCAGTTACATGTTGTGAAAAAGTTGTACCACGAGATGACAAAATTACCCCAAGGTAGCAAACGGTCTCTACAAACTGCACTTGTTTACCGTAAAATCGCAGTTTATCTGCGCGGGCTCGTTGCCCGCCACGTCGAAACTTAACAGCCTTGGTTTTTGATACGTTTACTATGAGGCCATTCTGTGAGAAATATTCATCAAGTGTGCAAAGAGCAGCATGCAGGTCCGTACGGATTCTGCTGAATATTACCAGATCATCTGCGTAGAGCAAGGTCATGACCGTTGAGTGCCGCTCTTTCATGATGCGTAGCAGATCACTGAGTAACGTTATAAATAGCAATGGGCTGAGATTGTCGCCTTGCGGACACCCAGTCGTCTGATCAAGCGTGTTATGCTCGTACACACTATCATCGAGGATAATTTAGTTAGCCTTCAGAAGTGCGCAGAGTAGATTGAGCATTCGTGGTGCAACTCCAGCCTGTCCCAACTTCTTTAAGACAATGTCACAAAGTGCGATGTCGAAGGCAGATTTCAAATAAATAAAAACCGCAAACAAAGGAAGTTTTTTTTCGGTTTAATGAGATTGTGATCTGCTCCAGAAGTACTTCGCAGACTGAGATAGTGGAACCGCCGGTCCTGAAGCCATGCTACTCTTCTGTTAAAAAGAGACTGCCATATAGGCGCAAGGAGATGTCCCTGCCGAAGGTGTTCATTCCTTACAAGATCTGGCCCAAATGCCTTGTTATTTCGTGTACGAGCGAGGGCAACATTGACTTCGTCTAGACTAAACAGTTCATCAAGAGCATCAGCGAAAAATCTTTTGGGAGCTTCGAGCTCGTATGAAATAGGAATCTCGAGAGGTACAGTATCCGCGTGGGTGAAAGCTGCTCTAAAGTAGCCCAAGAGTTTTTCAGATAGGATTGGACAGCTCGTAAAGTTGTGAGGCCGACGTGTAATGAGGTGGGGTTCTTGTTCTAGGAGGCGTTCTTGTTGGTCGGCAAATGACCGCCTCTTGAAGTCTTGAAGCTTCCGATAATGCTGTCGTGTGATTGAGTAAATAGCCGCCGCAGCTAGGTCATAAGACGTTTGTTGGAGGACTCTAAGTAGAATTTGCCTCCGCGCAAAGCAATCACTGTCGTACCAGCGTGGAGAGCGCCGCATATTTGGTAGCGATTTAGAAGCTGAGTTTATAAGAACGCTTTATAGGTTTATAAGAACACCTGGTGGCCTCAGCTATTGCCTTATCAATGGGACTGTGCTGTGGCCTGTCAGGGTTAATCCGAGAAAGCAGCGAAATAACCATGTTGTTATCAAGGCGCTTCCCTACACCGGTGCGTCGTTTATTAGCACTAATCGATTTAATAGAGAGCTTGATAACCACGGGGATATGTTTCTTAATCCATGTCAGTAAGACACGAAAAGCCGGCCCTTCATATGTCACACAATCTGGTGGGGCAGAAGTTGCAAAAATGTCGATTGTTGAGCATCCCGTTTTCCCCATAGAGCCAACACGTTGCAGGTTGGCATCGGCATATTAAGTGGGAGTGCCCCTATCGGTACGCACCCACAAACCGTATACATCGAGTGACTCTAACAGAGCGGTAGTCCGTTCGCTCGGGAGTCTTGCTCCAGCCGACAACTGAGATCCCCAGCTTGCAGTACTGTCTGTCCAACGCCAACGAAGCTCATAGCAATGCTAATCTTCTCCAGAAATTAGTCTGTACTGGCACCGCTTCCCGAGTTAGCACTGCTGAACATGGCAAGCAACAAAAGTGTGGATGACGAAAGGACTGCAACATTATTCTCTGGGTAGAGCAGGTTCATGTTTCCAAGGCGAGGACCAGTAAGAACAGATACGCCACCTGTGGGACGACCGCGAGCGACTTGTTGAGAGCAACAGTGAAAACTCGAATACGCGGGGACATCAAAACGTTGAACGGAAAACGTTTCTGTCAGGACAACGGCGTCGAATCCTGATAGTTAGTTACATAGTCCAGACTCTCTCATGCTTCGAAATCCTTCGCAGTTCAATTGGCATATTACTAGTTGTGGTTGCGTTTGCTTTGTTATCTTGCCTTCGGCGTCCGCCAGTTGTTGTGCTGTGAGCTGAACACTGTTTTGAGTTCTTTAAGGTCTTGCATCATTTTCATGACGTACTCTGTCAGTGTAGTTCTGACGACAATGGCCACACCCCATTTGGGTCGGCCTCTGCCTTGAAAATGTAGTGCAAATCCATGATATACTTTGTGTTGTGTGAACTGATTTATACTGGCTATGTTTGTCGCAAACGTTTCGGTTAAAAACATTATATCTATGTTAAAAAAGTCGTATTCGCGTGACTTATTATATAATGATTCTAAAGATTTAACGTTTCACAACAAACGCCTGTATTGGTTCTGTGTGTGTATTTGCTGTTTTACGGGCTGCTTCGACGCCACTTGTCAATATTTCAAAGATCTATCATTGTAATATCGTCATCTTCTTCAGTGTGTCTGCAGCGCTTACTTCCTGCGGTCGTCGTTTTCTCTGCGCCGTATATTTTAAATAATTGTAGTTGTCCGAGAAAAGGGCGAAAATGTATCTCTTCCGACTACATCCCAGGATCCAGTAGTTCATTCAATTTGTTGGCTCTTATATTTATATGAAAACGATTATAAAACGCCTGGTTCATACCTGAAATTTTGGTCACTTTAAGATCCACATCCTTACCCACTATCCGTGCTACATATTGTTGTATGTCCTCACATGTATGTGACAAATTAAGACGGCTTACAAATAACGCTTTCATGCAAGGTCTTTTAGACACGCCTTGAACGTTTACAACTATCAGATCCGTCAGTTTGTTCGTGCCAATAGTTGCACGTTGTTCACAATTCGTCACGTGTCCTTCTTTTCCAACTGTCAGCCATGCATTCTAGGGTCCTCTATTTAGTGTGAACGTACCGCTGCGGCTTTGATGTTGTTTTGGCACATCTTGAATAAGTAGACGTCAAGAGGTTCCGGTGTTGATTTTTGCATGCAAGCTTGGCTGAGCATTGCTTCTGCACGTTTGCAATGTTTGTTGTCGTTTCAGCGCTGGTTGATAGTTGCTGGCCCGGTGGACGGCTGGGGTTGTGGCAATGGTGCTGTTTATATTGCCAGCGACTAACTTATTGACGGTTTTTTGTTAATTCGTCAATTTTTGCTAGAGTGAATGTAGATTGCTGACGCAGCCACAGTTGGTCTTTACAAATATGCTGTTAGTTGCTGCGGTAACAGTAACTAACAGCATTGACTTGCAGTTTGTAATGTACCGATCAGGTATTTGATATGCACAATGAGTGTAGAGAGATTTATTGCAGCCCTCACAAACAGGGGTCTTCTACTTGCTGAATATGACCAACACAAGTGACACATAAGGGGCCTGGGTTGCTCTCGATATCTCCAGCCAGTAATATCAAAATTACAAATGCCGTGGAACGAAGGAGTTTGACCTATTGAAGCATAGTCGAGGTAGATGCTTTAAAGCGCTAACCGTGTCATCTGCTGTAGTAGTCAATAATAATAATAATAATATAATATTTTATTTGTCACCGTTCGATGCGGTTGAGTTCGGTCGTGTTTTGTGTTGGCTCCCGTAAAATCCACTATTACGAGAGGCTTGACTGTGAATTTCGTGGTGATAATTGCATCATCTAGACTTTCCATAGTGAGTGTTCGAACGGTGCACAACGTACGCCTCGAGGCACTCTGGTTACTCTTCAGGGGGTTCTGACTCTTTCAGGGCTTTCTGACAACTGTGTTCGATTTGCCAACGTCATTGCTAGCCATACGGTTGTGGCCAACCTGCGGCGGCGATCGCTACTGCTTACGTGTGGACTAATTTGTGGAGTTGCCGTAACCCGGTGGTAGCGTCTGCGACTGTCATCTGTGAAGCCTCGGTTCAACTCCCACAAGTGGCATTTTTTTAAATTAATCATTATTATTTTTTTGTCCATTTATAAGCACGGGAATCCAGCGGCAGTAAGCCGCCTGGTAGTTTGGATATCTCCAGACTCAGAAGCACAATTGCCAAAGAGACACCAATTGCGGCACAAACCGGTGTCTCGAAGCCAGTCGGCAACAAAGCTTGTGGCGCATCCTCTGAAGTATCACAAGTCGACCCCAGTAGCAGTGCCGAAACCACGGAGATTCAAGAAGAAGGTGCAACACCAGGGTGTAAGCGAAAAAAGTTACAAGTTGCGATGAACCTGACGAACCATTCACGTTGGTGGTGTCTAAGCGTGAGCAGAAAACTCTATCTCGCGAGCAGCGTCAGTTGGACAAACTGAGAGTAGATGCGTCTAGTGGTCTATTCAACGCCTTTAAGGTAGTCATACGGAGAAAACCAAACAAGGATCCTGCTTCAAAGGAGTTTGCTGATAGCACATTGCTGCAGTTATGTAAGGCTATTTATTCCAATTGCCCCGACTGCAAGATATCAAGCAGTAAAGCCGCTATATCCGTATGGGTCAAATCAGAGGATGCGGCCAGAAAGCTTACGCAACTTTCCGCAATAGGGTCGATACCCGTCACGGTGACCTGCCCAGCTCTAACCTAATTTAAGGCGAGAATTCAAGGCGTCGATGTCGCATTTACAGACGACGAGATACGCGAAGAGCTAGCAGATTGCTGCGTGGTGCACGCTCGACGGTTATTCCGCACAGGTCACGCTGGTAAAACCCCACTCAGCAAGGTGATCCTGACGTTTGACCGTCAACCGCCTGTATCTGTCTTCCTGGGGTACAAGACCCACTCAGTCGTGCTGGAGCCTGATCAACCAAAGTTATGCTACAATTGTCAACGAGTGGGGCATCTAGCGGACAGGTGCACTTTTCTCAAGGCCTGCAAGAAATGTGGAGGTTCTGATCATCTGGCGTCCAGTTGCACCAAACAATCGAGATGTGTCAACTGTGGTGGCCCCCACGCGGCCGGATTGCATTCTTGTCTGCGTGTGGCTTATCTCCGTGAACGTAACAGGATCATCATGGAGGCGAGAGTTCTTCAGCAAGTTAAGGCAACGCACCCGAGTGCATCGATCACGGAGAGACCTGATGTCACAGCCACAGTCGCAGAAGACGCACAAACTAACTGTTCCAAAAGCAGCAAAGCTTCCCACGCAGCAGTTCTCAGGGGCATATCTGCCATGCAAGAAAGCACCTCGCCTTAGCTGCTTCTTCCTAATCCGCGACCATTACCAAAGCCCGAACAAAAGCGAGCCAAGGCATACAGGAGTCGCCAAGTTCGGCCGCGACGCGCTTCTAAATTGATTACGAAGAGAAACATCCATACCAAGACGTCGCGCAGGGATGTCGGAGGCGCTTTAACAGACGTCGCTCGGATGTTAGAGGGCATCAGTCCTGATTTGGCAGCAACCTTAAAGACGATTGCAGAGGCCCTAAAGCCTCTCTTGGCCCTCTTTCCTCTTGCAGAGAAGCTCAAATCTCTTACATCATAATGCCAGACAACGAAAACTCAAACGATACTCTTGTTGTTGGTGACCCCAACAGGGCTACATGTCCTGTGTGTAAAGCTGTCTTCACGAGAAGGGGTCTTGCCAGACATATATCGGTCAGACACGCCGACGCCGTCAACAGGCCGTCCACATCCCACCAGGCTCTGGCAGAAGAATTTGATGTTAACACACTACTTTCTGACATCCAGGCAAACATGCGTCATGCCAAACTGTTACGCATATTACCTAAATCTGTGCGGCCTGCTGTTGCGGAGGAGCTCACTAAGGTCTTCCTAAACGTCGCCAAGGACAACGACCTCTTCGCCTGGTACTCTCTATTCTCCTTCGTTCCGGCCGTGTTGAGACTTCCTCGGGCCAGGAAAGACGCTCAATCCCTGTCCGTCCTGGTCAGGAAGAACCTACTTGACTCTACATCGGGACTAAGGCTCAAGGATCTGACGTACGAGGAATCTGGACGCAAAGTTATGGCCCACCGCGATGGCGACCTTCTCAGACGAGTGAGGGTCAAGCTGTCAGAAGGCGATATTTTCGGTGCTGCCAAATTGATGAGCTCCCAGGATACGCTAGCGTCAGCCAACGAAAATACGGAAGCTCTCGCTCCAAACATCCAGACGCGCCATTGGATCTTTCCGTGCCCTCACCCCGGCAGTCACGCTGCCTTCCTCAACCTCACGTGAAGAGGTGCTGAGTGCAATGAAGACTTTTATCCGAAGTTCAGCTGCCGACCTAGACTTCATAAGGCCTCGTCTGTTGCAGGACTTGTTGTCTGGTGCACTGGGGAGCACGGCCAGTCGACTAGCGGACGCCATTGCATCAAGTGGTTGATGTGCTTAGATGGGGCTCACCCCCGTCTTCTCTTTTACCACTCATCTTTGGGGCAAGAATGTTTGCATTAAAAAAAAAGATAGCTCATTACGTCCGATCGCTTGTTCGTCAGTCGTTCGCCGACTGGCGGCCAAAATCGGCTGCTACGATAATAAGGAAGCTATTTCAGCAACACTTGGTCAACACCAGCTGGGATTCGCTACCCCCGGGGGTACAGAGGTAGTGGTCCACTGTGCCCGTGCATTTTTGCAGTCGCGCAAAATTCCAACGGTAATGGTCAAATTGGACTTCCGAAACGCCTTCAATAGCGTCCGGAGAGACCACTTGCTTCGAGCCGTCAAGTCGTGGGCACCATTACTGTTTCACCAGACGAATCTGGCCTATGGTTCAGGACCATCCCACCTAGTAATGCCCCAGAGCGTTATGGCCTCGCAGACAGGTCTTCAGTAGGGTGATCCCCTGGGTCCTCCACTTTTTTGTTTGTGTATCAAGGAATTAATGGATTCACGGCAGTCTCCCCTTAATGCCTGGTACTTGGATGACGGGATTCTGGGCGGGGACCCCCCGACCGTACTTGACGATATCCGGAAAGTTAATGATTTTAGTGCAATTAGCGGGCTGACACTGAACCCGGTTAAATGTGAAGTGTATGTCACAGCTCCTAAAGAATTTGAGCCATTAGATTTAAGTAACCTTTTAAACTTGCTCCCGGGCTGTCGCGTAGTAGACAAGGTTAACCTGGAGCTGCTAGGTGTCCCCTTATTGCCAGACGGCATTGCAAAAGCATTAGACAGTCAAAGAGTTAAACTCGACTTCGCCACAGGCAGACTACCCCAATTAGGCGCCTACTGCGGTCTATTCCTTCTTAGATCTTGTTTTCAGCCACGAGGTTAACACACCTTCTTAGAGGTTCCAACCTGCTTTGATCACCAGAGCTTTTACAACCATTTAATGGACTTAGTTTAGACATTTTAGAGATCATACTAAATCTTAAGCTGACTGATGCGGCAAGGAAACAAGTAATGCTCCCGGTTTCTTTAGGCGGTCTAGGTGTGCCGGACGCGGTCATGATGGCAGGACCCGCCATCGTGGCGTCATTGACCCAGGCGGCGGACAGGGTTAAAACATGATTGGACAGTGATGGTTGGGATGCCTATAACGTTGAACTTCAAAAGCTGATTGAAGAATTATCGTTGCTACTTGATTCTCCTCCGGAGGATAGGTCTAACCAGGGTAGTTGGATAGCCCCCTTACATGAAAAGCGACTAGCAGGCCTGATTAATAGAGCACCTTCTGTTGCTGATAGAGCCAGGCTTCGAGCTGTTAGCAGCCAAGGGGCTGGGGCTTGGCTACAGGCCCTACCCTGCTCGCGAATTGGGACTCTGTTAGACGACGAGACGACGCGTATAAGCGCAGGGCTGCGGCTTGGTGTTGACCTAGTCGTGCCCCACCGATGTCGTTGTGGTGATTTCGTGGACGCCTTGGCCCATCATGGCCTGTCATGCGCGTTGAGTGCAGGCCGACGAGCGCGTCCCTCCGCTTTAAATGACATCTTTAGCCGCGCACTCAGGTCCGCCGGCTTCCCGTGCGTTCTAGAGCCCCCGGATCTTTCGAGGGATGATGGAAAAAGACCTTACGGTCTGACTTTGACGCCCTTTGAGCGTGGCCGCATGCTTGTTTGGGACGCAACTGTAACCGACTCATGAGCCCCTTCGATGGTCGGTGCAGGTGCGGACCGAGCAGGTCATGCCTCCAGGTTAGCTGAGGCTAATAAATGCAGAAAATATTCAAGCGTCGATTATCCGCACGAATTTTGTCCGTTGGCGTTCGAGACTATGGGAGCTGCAGGCCCCCTTACGCTCAAGCTGATTCAGCGGGTCGGTAAAAGCCTTAATCTTTCGACAGGAGACTCGAGGGCATCCGAATTCTTGCGTCAGAGGATGTCGCTCGACATTCAACGAGGAAACGCAGTGTCTGTTCGGGGCACATTGTTGAACTGCGCTAACCCTGGGTTAGAGAACCCGTGATCACACCTTCGCGCGGAAACAATTGTCCATTCCAAAGTGCTAACATAGTGAAATTATATAAATAAAAAAATATTTAATTTTATAAGCGGAAAATAATAATAATAATAACCATTAATATGGCGGACGCCAAGGAGTGCGGCCGTGCGTATATCGAGCTCCAAGGAAACACGTCCATTCATGTGTGTGCAGGTTGGTAAACCCACGAAGTAACATACCAGAGTAATGCTTGTAACTCAGTGATCAGTTTAGTGTACTGTTTGTGGCCATGCAACAGAGGCACGAGCAGCCCTGAGGCTGTGAGGATCCACACGACATGGTGAAACAAAACGAAACCACCCGCGTAACGGTCCGTAGGCTTTAAGCAGCATGCCGCTGTCACTCAAATCCGAATTCTAACGACTGCTCAACTGAATTTTGATGTTGGAATATCTAATCAACAGTGGCGCCAACAGTTATATCAACAACTCATCGCGCCGACAATGAACACGACGTTTTTCTTTGGAAAGGCAAGGAATGAGAAGTCGATAGCTACAGCCAAGCCAGCAACCACTTTGTTTTACTGCAGAAGTAGCACTAATACGAAATACTAATAATAATAATACTGTATCCCAATTATCAATATATTGCTTATATAATATCTACAATATTGCTTATATTATTTTATTGCTTGAGTGTCGGTGACCACTCAACATCATCTTGGGGTTGCCTCTCTGTAATTCTAATGACACTCTCTGTCGGAGGAAAGCGGTCGATTTCGGCTCCGCTGTAGCCTCAAAAAGCTTCTTCCCAAGCTTCTTTGTCAGTTTGAGTGCATTCTTGCCCCAAACGCCAGATGACTCGAGGCCGAACGCCATTACAACGTGGTCCTTAAGGAGATGCGCGTATAAGCGCCGTTTGTGCATCTCCCATTGGTGGATAATGTTGCCGACGCCCGCGTTGGCTAGTGCACGATAGCCGAGGGCGTACGTGTCGGAGACGGTGACGTCCCATGCCAGCGGCCGATTGCGGTCCCAGTCTCGGCTGGTAAGGCCGTCTGGTCGATGCTTGTCGTCGCTCTGTAGTCCACCAGGCTGTCATTAATGGCATCGTGGCGGCCCTGCGTAAGCCCAGCCAGCTTAGTGCAACTAAGTCGGTGCAGGCCACGTTCATCCACCGTTCCACCACACGGGCATGCCTCTGTCTCAAACATGGCAATGCCAAGGCTGAGGCCACTGGCGGCACGGAAGTGGTCATCAGCTAGCTTACTGCCGACTAGCTCGGACGGAAACACGTCAAGCCACGCTCCGGCAGAGTCGGATGAAACCGCTTTCAGTCTAATGCCGTCTATATCTAACTCACAGGCAGACAGAAGAGTTAAGTGGGTAGCCTGAGTAGCAGTTTGGTCCCACCCCTTCTGCCTAGTGACCTGTTCCTCAGAAGGACGACCAGACTGACGCGCGTCCCAGATCCGAATGGCGTCTTGTTGGTGGCTAATGAGTCCGCCGGTAGTAGCGGCCACTGTAGAGGCGCAGCTATGCGACGAAGCAAGAAAAGCGGGCAAGGCAAGGTCCGTGGCCGAGCAAATGCCCATTCCACCCAGCCGGACTGATAGGCTTGCCTGCATCCATGCCTTATCATTGAGCGTCAGGTCAATGATGTTTTCCAAGGCTCTCCTCACTTGGTCGTCGAGGTCCAAAGTTTCTGACGGTAAAAGGAAGGTAGGTGAGGTCCGTGGTACATACAGGACCTTTTGTACTCCCATTGCTGCCGAAGCAGAAAGTAGGCTTAATGTCTACCGAGATGACCCAGCCTCTGGTAAAGTCGGGAAAGTTGTTCTCCCTTCTCGGCCAGTACCGGGCCGATCATTTCAGGGAAGACCGCCGTACCCAGCAGGTCCAGTTCACACCGGTCCTTTACAAGGATGCCCGGGAAGTTGCTGTTAAATTCTGCAATCACCTGCTGTCTCTCTTCGTCCTCGAAACCCTGTAGGAATAACTCGTATTTAGATGGGTTAAGCTGCATCCCGCTGCATTGCTCGAACGCTCTGAGATCCTTTGAGTAATGCCGAAGGATCGTTGTCAAGAAGAGTCCCATCGTCGAGGTAAAACAGAGGGACCTTGGATGTCACCTGTTTGACGTACTGATGCAACAGCAAGCTAAACGCAAGAGTAGCCGCTAAGTCTCCCTGCTGACAACCGGCTGATGACCTGATTTCAACTTCACCGAACATCAGAGGAGTCGGCCTGATATATGCCTGGTGCATCATTGGATAGAGGGCCGGGGCGTGCTTGGAAACCTCTGCCAAAAGTTATCCTCGTTTGTTCAAGTTAAATCTAATTTTAGGAGGCAGCATTTCTCGTTGTTTTCGAGGAAGGTGCGAGCAGTGTGGGCAATTATTTCTGCACCATTATGAGTGGCGTCCCGCCGCACCGGATGGAAAGGTGCGAAGTGCCTTGGCAACATTCTCGCTTGAGCATGACCCAATTGCTGGCAAGCCGATAGGAGATGGTGGTACCACGTCCCCTGTGGGAGCAGGAGGGTGTTTTGCAATCACCTCATCAATCGACTCCTTTGTTACGGGCGCAATCGTGTCATTGGAAGACAAGATTCAAATGACGCTCCGCACATTAAAATCCATGGAAAACTTGTGAGCAGCGATCTGGGCGCGAGCTTTATCCGTCAATGCACGTTTGCCTCGCCCCTCAGCCTCAATGCAAGTGAGAGTGGCAGCTCCGAAAAGGGCCACCTTTTCTTTGACTACGCTGGCCAAGCTATGGACTCCTTGAGTGTCCTTGTCGACGTGGAGGACTTTTGGGGCGAGGGTAAGCAGCGCGGTCCAGCTCGCTTCCTCATTCTTTTTCACGACGTCTTTAAGCAGACGGTGGAAGAGTCCGCGCAAGGGAATTCTAGCTCCCTTTGGGATCCTGCGCAGCACCTTGCGTGTCATCTTGGCGTTGGCGAGTAACTTGTGAAGAGAAAGAGGAAAAGAAGGCGGCAGGTGATGATCAGGTGTCGGCCCTTTATTAACTGGCGGCTGGCTGGCGGGTTGAGGAAAGAATTCTGCTTGTGGAGCGTGCGAAGAAGGCAGCGGTTGTGAGATGCTGCTAGTAGTGGCAGCGGCCTGTTGGAGCACTGCTGGTCCACTACACTTGGCTATCTTCTTCTTATGAGTTCTTCCTGCGTGGATCTGGACACCCCGCTTCGTAGGAAAACACATAGAACGCATCGAAACTCATTAGCCATTGCTGCTACCTCTTTGAAGCTAAGCAGTTGCTGGCTTTGCTGTGGCTGTCCACTTCACATGCCTCGCCGTGCCAAGTGAAAATGGCGTTTTAATTGTCGGCGCAGTGAGTTGTTATTTTTGAATAGTAGATCAGACGCTCCAACCTCAAAATATCGGTTGAGCAGCCGTTCAGCCGTATAATAATAATAGTAATAATAATAATAATAATAATAATAATAATAATAATAATAATAATAATAATAATAATAATAATAATAATAATAATAATAATAATAATAATAATAATAATAATAATAATAATAATAATAATAATAATAATAATAATGACAACAATACCACAATATTCGAGATGCCACCGAGAACGACTCGGAGATGGCTTTACCGCTCTCCCAGACACCACATGTTTGCAACTACTGTGGGCAGGCCGTAAGATCATCTAAGGGCCTGAAGATTCACATAACATGAAAACACTCTGTAGCTCTTTGTCGAAGCCTTCGTACGGATAATAATCCGGGACCGAATAACCAGATAACCATTACATTAAACACCGACACCCAACCTGACTCGAAATTATTAGTACAAGTCTTATCACATGCCCGCAGAAGTTTAAGGCTTGCCAGAATCATACCTCGTGGAGCTAGAGAAATCTGTGCTACAGCATATACGACAGCATTAAGCAACTTGAATACGAAGCTCGATCTTGAAAGTTGGAATAATCTCATAATGCTTTCATCATTGATGTTTACACTACCTCACCAAAAAAATCAGGAGAAAACACTTACTAACATCATTAAAAGTAATGTAGCGGAAATAGACTTTCGAACACTTCAAAGTCTTGCTGATTCGACCATGCCTAGCACGATCGGCAAGAGGTCTCATTTCTCCAACGACTAGTATAGCGTGCGCTAGGCAGAGATTAAATTAGCAGAGGGCTATATTCGCTCTGCTGTTCGATCGCTACTCTCCTCAGACACATTGGCACCACAAAATGAACATACCGAGTCTAAGCTACGCAGCAAACACCCAGTTAGTCCACTCGGGTGTCAAGAACAGTTAGACCTTCTGCAACAGCAGGCCTGGATAAAATTGAAGGGCCTCTCGTTTTAGAGACCATTCGATCTTTCCCTTTTGCAAGTGGAGCCGGTTTAGACGGCCTACAGCCTCGACATCTTCGGGACATGCTTAGCCAAACGATTCCATCCTTAGAGCGTCTTCTGGAAGAGCTAGGCATTCTTATGGCTAGAGTGCTCAATGGGGCTTTGCCATCGTTCTGCCAACCCGTTTTTTATGGCGCAAGTTTAACTGCCCTCCGAAAGAAGGATTATTCCATCAGGCCCATAGCATGCGGGCTAACTCTACGAAGAATGGCTTCAAAGATCGCGATGGCTATGAACAAACGGACCATAGTTGCTGCTGTTTCACCCCATCAAATAGGTGTTGCCATTAGAAGAGGAGCAGAAATTACTGTACACGCTACACGCTACGCAGAAGGTCCGACAAAAGTACTAGTCAAACTAGACTTCCGAAACGCGTTCAACACAATACGAAGGGACAACATTTTGGACGAAGTAAAGAGAAAAGCTCCACGACTCTATCCGATGATATGGCAGGGTTATAGAGATTTCTCAATCCTAGCTTGGAACGCAGATACGATCATAGAGTCGCAAACTGGCATTCTGCAGGGAGACCCACTGGGACCAGCTCTGTTCTGCATCGGCATTTCTGATCTGGTATTTAGCCTACAGAGCCCTTTCAATGTCTGGTACCTAGACGATGCTGTCTTGGGAGGTCCCGCAGATGTCGTGGCGAGGGATTTGCAGGCTATATTGAACTTCAATGAACTGGGAGGACTGACCCTCAACGCGGCCAAGTGCGAGGTTTTAGCTGTCAGAGGTACATCTTAAGATCAAGCGCAGGCTATACAAACAATCATAGAAGCACTTCCTGGGATATCTCGTGTAACTCAGGATAACCTAGATGTTCTAGGTTCTCCTGTAATGCCCGAAGGAATTCCACGCGCTCTTGATGCTAAACGAGAGAATCTGGTAAAGATTCGCCCACGACTGACAAGTGTGCATCCGCAGGTGGCTCTGTGCCTGTGGAGACACAGTCTTGGTTCAACAAGATTTGTCTACCTGCTACGAACTTGCCAGACTCTAAAACACATGGAAGGCCTTGCAGCCTACGACGAGACCACCAGAGGCATTCTAAGTGAAATACTAAACATTAACTTGGAAAGAAACATGTGGAACAGAGCTGGCATTCCTACGGGAAACAGAGGCCTTGGAATAAATAGAGCCACATACCTAGCTGCGGTGTGCTATGCTGCATCCCAGAATCAATTTGGCTTTCTGGCGGAATCACTTATTGACGAAGAAGCAAAGATTGAACTACAAAAGGCAGCAATAGTGGCGGATACCACAGTCAGGAGTCAACTCGACCCCCGGCCCTCTGAGAGAACACGTAAATCAAAATCTTCTCGACGCTTACAAAACTAAGAAGTCCGCACGGGATAGAACAGATAGCCTAACATCAGCCAGAGAGCGTGCGTCTTTCTAGCGGCTCAACATCCCTTCAGCAGGGGCTGGCTTCAAGCGCTGCCCTCCTGTCAGCTTGGCACCATACTGGACCCAAACTCCTTCCGCATGGTGTCAGCCCTTAGAATAGGCGCCCCCGTCTGCCAGCCCTTCTCATGTCTGCGATGCGGCCAACCTGTTGACTCTGACGGGTTACGCCCGTTAAGTTGTCTGAAAAGTTCCAGAATTACAAGACACGCTGAACTTAACGCCATAGTTAGAAGAGCTCTTAGAAGGGCAGGGATACTATCTACACCCGAGCCGAATGGTCTTAATGGCAGCAGTGAGTTACGGCTTGACGGGGTCACCATCCCGCTGTGGTCACACGGAAAAAGCCTTGTATGGGATGTAACGGTTCATGCACGGCGGCCTTATCGTATTTACGCCACTGTGCCGTTGAGTCAGGATGGGTGGCAGAGCGCCGGATCGACGCGAGGCCATGTTTTTGAGACAGATGATGTCTTTGACCGTTTGTAGAGGAAATGTGGCTTCCATCATAGGCGCCATGAATTGATAGAAAGCGACCGGAGCAGGATAAACCTTGGCATAAACGTTTATACCCCCACAATTGTAATAACTTAATATAATAATAATAATAATAATAATAATAATAATAATATAATAATAATAATAATAATAATAATAATAATAATAATAATAATAATAATAATAATAATAAAAGGGGAGTTGAAACTATGTGGTGTGCTCCTGACTGGGCAAAGGGAAATGCGGATACTGGTGATCGCATACATTTAAATAATAATTATAGAAGGTAAGGTCGTCGTAAACCATAGGAAAGGAGTTTTTGATGGCGTTTTGGAGAACAACGCATTGTTCCAAGATAGAACTGTTGTCAGTAATTAGCATGCTAAGGCATAGTAATTACTCACAGAAGACTAGCCAAAGCTATCATCAACGTCATTAAGTTAATTTGTTGTATCAGGGTAGCCATTGCCGATTTTACGTGATGCAAGAAGCCTATATTAGGTTCAGTACGAAAACGCGATGGCAACGAGACCATACTTATAGCAGGCTTATTGCAGCCTATTACGAGTGTCAACACAAGCCCTGTTAATGTATAAAATGTAAGGAATCACTTACCCGCTATAAAAGTACTCGTCGACGGTAGTTTTTATGAAGAGTGTCTTCTTGTGGAGAGGATAGGTTGGAACGCGAGTACTGCCGTCAGGATAAAAATAAGCCATGGCGGCGTAATTCGAGGTTAAAATTCTATCATCTTTGCTTCCGTTCGACATACTTGGCTCGAAGTAGTAGATTCGCCGGTCGCGAAACCCAATTGTAATGTTTTCATACTTAAAATGATCCTTGATGCGTTTAGACCTAGACAAAGCCGCAACAGAAATAAATTCAGATCCAC
Source organism: Dermanyssus gallinae (assembly GCA_003439945.1). Lineage (NCBI taxonomy): Eukaryota > Metazoa > Arthropoda > Arachnida > Mesostigmata > Dermanyssidae > Dermanyssus > Dermanyssus gallinae. The sequence goes on along the minus strand of QVRM01001807.1, from coordinate 118,466 downwards.
AATGCGGAGGTTTACTGATTAAGCTTGCGTCATAGAAAGCTTGAATTCACAAAAGAACGCGCTTATTTTGAGAAAGCGCAATGAACTATCTACCATTCGTATTTTCTTAATAAGGGATAGATAGGAGTAAATAAGTTTGCTTAATGGAAGTGTCTGATAGATTTAATCTATTTGACCAGTGTGCATATAATAATAAAAATATATATATATATATTTTTTTTGTGGCAGTCCTTCTCGCTGTCAGGAACTGCGTTTAACAGTCTGCCGTGGAAAGAGATTTTAGACACCCTAGTGAGAAAAACGGTCCCTTCATTTCTCGTAAGAGCCGTTTCGGGATACTTAGAGGACAGAAAAGTTTTTAACGGCACAGTGGAGATTGACATGACTGCAGAAGTTCCTCAAGAGTCAATCCTGGGACCCCTGCTCTGGAACATAACATATGAGGACGTCCTGAGACAAGATCTCCCACAGGGAGTAGAAATGATCGTGTATGCGGATGACTTGGTCATACTTTCTCAAGAAACAGAGGAAGAACTAGAATTAAAGACAACCATAGCTCTCCGGTCGACGAAGAGATGGGTGGATAGCGCCGGGCTACAGCTTTCCCCGGAAAAGAACGAGGCCATCCTTCTGACAGGCAGGAAAAGAGTAGACAGCATGAAGCTGATGGTGGCGGGCCAGGAAATCAAGCAAGTAAAAGAGGCCAAATATCTTGGTGTCCTACTAGACAAGGGTCTCAGGGGGTCTGTCACCGACACAATTTGGCTTCCGTAAACACAGATCGGCCCTAACAGCAATCCACAGGGTGCTCAGTAGAGCTGAACAGGTGCGTGAATCCACCATCTGTACAAGACAGCTAATCATGGTCACCCTTCTGGATGTGAGGAATGCCTTTAACAGCCTACCATGGAAGACCATATTGGACACGCTTGTTCGCCAAAAAGTTCCGCCGTACCTAGTTAAGGTAATTTCTGGATACCTTAAGGAGAGGCCTGTTTCAAACGGCAATGTGGTCTTTCCGATGACAGCCGGGGTACCACAGGGCTCAATCCTGGGCCCACTGTTGTGGAACCTCGCATATGACGACGTTCTGCGGCAAACCGGCCTACCCCAGGGAATAGAAATGATTGCTTACGCTGACGACTTAGCGGTCGTAGCACAGGCTAAAACGGAGGATGAGCCCGAGTTACATACAAACAAAGCATTACACTCGACAGCGGAGTGGATGAAGGCCGCGGGGCTGGCACTCGCCCCAGAAAAAAGTGAAATCATTCTCTTAACGGGCAAAAAGAGAGTTCGACCGTTAAACATACAGGTCGCAGGACAACCAATCAGATTCGTGAAGAAAGCCTGCTACCTTGGGATCACGTTGGACACGTCCATGACCGGCTTATGTCGGATCAAGAAGGCTACGGAAAAAGCATCAAAGACGGCAAACGCTATTGCCAGAATACTTCCGAACATACATGGACCGCGGGCTCGTATAAGGAAACTACTGATGACGGTAGCGGAGTCAATCGTGCTCGTCGGGGCTGCCGTTTGGGCCAAGGCAACTCTTAAGTCAAAAAAAGCAAAGCTTGATCTTGCGCAAAACACAGCGGATCGCAGCCCTTAGGGTAATACAAGGCTACAGAACGGTCAGCACAAACGCAGCTCTGCTGCTTGCCGGAGAAATCCCCTGGGACCTTAAGGCGTCCGAAAGACAGCACCTGTGGGATATTGGCACACCCACAGAGAGCGACAAAGAACGAGAGAGAGAACGCCACTATAGAGGACTGGCAAGCAGAGTGGGACGCAATTCCCTTTGGTGCCCCCGGAAAGAGTCTAAGCTCCCTACGAGAAAATGGTTATGGAAAGCTTTATCGCGCCTGGCGGTCCGGCTCATTCGCAAGTGACTGAACAGATCTAGAGATGCTAACGTGGAAGACTACTAGGTCTCTGCGGCTGCTTCTTTGGAACTGTGAGGGACTAAGAGGAGCAATAGACCTAGCGCCAGTTGACATGCTTACGTCGGTGGACATTGCACTCCTTACGGAGACCTACCAGCGGGAGGAACTGCATATCAATAATATGCGAGGGTTCCACCAGCTGGCAGTTCTACCTGCTGGAGGCCGTGGTAGACCAGTGGGTGGATTATCAATCTACCTACGTTTACCGCCGGCGCAATGTGTAAGGAAGAACGATTTCTATGTGGGTCTCTCCTCTATGATGGTGAACATAGCCGTCTTCTACCTCCCCCCACATCTTGACTCGGCAGAGGTCGCTGACACGGTGAGTTCCGGTATATCAGGTTTCGACCTGTCTATGCCAACCATCGTCGGTGGCGACTTCAATGCCCTTATTGATGGTGGGGCTACTAACGATAAAGGAGAGGTGCTGCTCCAGTTGATGGAATACTTTGGTCTGAGATGTGCAAATGCACGCGAAGACCACACGTATATAAGTCATAACGGAAGCAGCATCATTGGCCTACTGTTTCACAACCTTGTCGATGGCGAAGTTGAAAGCTTCGATGTTCTCGAGGTGGCTGCAAGGAAGCACCTACCGGTGTCAGCAAGGAAGCACCTACCGGTGTCAGCAGTCGCAAATATTCCAGGTATCTGGTTTAAGCAGCAAGGCGACCCACACCTGGTTGCCACGAGGCGTGTTGACCTTTCACTATTAGAGGTTGATAGCCTCGAGGTGAGCTGTGATGTGGATACTTGTTGTGAACTGCTAGAGAGAACCCTGAGAAGTGCAGTCAGGTGGAAGAGACCGGGGCAGAGGAGATTACGACAGTGGTTTTCTCAGGCTTGGCATCTCGCCCACCGTGGGGTGCTCGAGCTTTTGCGCCAAGCGATGGTAAAGGCACCACCACAGCTGCTAGCCAGACGCAGGCTTGACTACTTCAATAGTAGAAAAGCTTACATAAAGCTATGCCTTGACCACAAGCGTGAATACGCTAGGCGGGAAGAAATCCGACTGCTCGAAAGAGCGGAGCGCAAGCCCTCAGGCTACGTCGTACGGCCTCGTAGGGGGGCGAACCACCTGCTCAGCGACGAACAGGTAACGAGTCACCTGACCGGTCTTCTATATAACCGCGAGACGGTACGCCTGGCTCCAATGATTGAGCACCCGCTCACATTGGAGCAGGATACTATGAATCTGCCCTTTGAGGTAGAAGAAGTAAGTCAGGTTCTGCACTCTCTTCCGAGAGGAAAGAGTGCGGGGCCAGACCAAGTATACTATGAGCACTGGGTGCAGTCTAAGCCACTTTTGGCAAACCATCTTTGTGATTTCTTCAACGAGATCATGAAGAGGGGACAAATGCCAGGAGCCTGGCATATTGCCAGGCTTTCTCTTTTATTTAAGGGTAAGCATGGTGATGACAGACGAGACCCAAACTTATACCGCGGTATAGCGTCTGAAAGGACGCTGAAGAAGATCTTCTGCAAATTGGTTATAAAACGGATCGAGTACGTTGTCGACCAGACCCTTCCACCGGAGCAATTCGGCTTTCGAAGAGGTCGAGGAACGCGTGATGCAATCCATGTGCTTCAGTCAGAGAAAAAGCGAGCTGTGGCAAAGCCTGGAGGCCACTTGTATGCAGTCTTTATAGACTGCGTCAAGGCTTTCGAAAAAGCACCTCGAGATCTCTTGGTGAAGTCATTCCGAAACGCAGGGGTTGGTGGCTCTCTTCTAAGCGTAATTTCCAGTTTCTTTGATGAGGACACCTCACTGGTACAAGCAGGAAGTGTTGCAGGTAAGGCAAAATGTGGGAACCCCGCAAGGCGACCCATTGAGCTGCGTCTCCTTCACTCTTCTGCTTGCCGATTTTGTTGATTATATTCGACAAGAGTTCCAGAAGGCCACAGTTGTGATGTACGCAGATGACATAGTGGTCGCTCATCACGACCTGGGTGCCATCAAGCGCATCACTTCTCTGGCGGAGGTGTTCCTTGTCTCAAGAGGGCTGGAAATAAACGCCATGAAGACCAAGGCTATGAAATTCAGAAGAGGAGGTCGATTGGCTGCTAAAGACGTTATACATGTGTACGTTGCGGCAGCCGATCCTTGGAATTCGTTAACTCTTTCCGGTATCTGGGGCTTCGGCTTCATTATACTGGGACGACCTTCACTGCTCACATCGTCGAGACAGCGCGCACAGCCCTAATTTCTTTTTATGGAGAAATAGGCGATGTCCGGCGACTGTCCGTCCCAACGGCAGTGGCGATTTTCTACCTCAAGGTTGTTCCGGCGCTGATGTATGGTCTTGACAGAGTATGGGAACACCTCACTCGGGCAAACTTTGGTTTGCTTGAAAGGTGTTTTACAATGTACATGAAGCGAGTACTTTGCCTGTCAATGCGGGCAAGAAGCCGTTTTGTGTACCTAATGTCAGGTTGTGCACCAGTTGTTGAGATAATTCGATTGAGGTTGAAGACGCCGCGTACAGTACCATTCGAGAGCTTTATCTCGGAATGGGAAAATAAAGTTGACCAAGTCCGACGAGAGGTCGGAGACCTGGATGTTTTCAGAGCCTCTCACTTCTGGTCTGGTCTTGCGAGTGACAATCGCCACGTCTATACCAGATACATAGTTCATGGCTATCATCACCTGGTTTGTTCGAATACAAGCTTCCACGAAGAGTACACCGAGTGCGTCTGTCGACTATGCTCTCAGGCGTGTACTAAGTTTCATGCATCTGCCTGCCTGGCCCTTGCGAAGAGATCACTGCACTGCCTCTCTCGAACATGCCGCGAGCAGCTGAGTGTATAATTGTATAATATGTACAATTGTTTATGTTATATGCATACTAAATATGAGTGAAATAAATACGATGATGAAAGAGTCTAAGCAAACTGCTGCCAAACATACAGGCGTGGATAGCAAGGCCGGAAAAGGACTTAACCTTCTATCTAACGCAGGTTCTCACGGGACATGGCAACTTCCAGTCATACCTTTACCGAATAGGGAAGGCCCCATCAGAAACATGCCTTTTTTGCAACAAAGCCGTGGAAGACACCCCACAACACACACTCCTCAGGTGCCAGGCATGGGAAGACGCCAGAACCATGGCAATTAGAAAGATTCGTGAGAGATGGTCCAGAGCGGGACTAACCTGTCCCGAAGTACAGAACCCCCCGCGAAATGGTATAAAAGAGTTCGTGGAATACATCCTGTGTTCGACCCAAACATGGAATTTGGGAGCGGAAGTTGCACAGGAAGTGCTAAAAACATAGCACAGAAGATGCAAGGAGAGACAGACACTTTTTTAAGACCAGCACGGTTGAAGAAAGCGCAACTTTGAAGCAAACGGGTTTGCAAGGGCTGGGACACAGTGCGCTTGATAGGTGGGGGAGCCCGTGAGTGACCCCGGCCAATTGATCCGATAGAGCACTCGCCACTTTTCCTGATGGCCCATAGCACTGTTGTATAAAGATCTGGGCCATCAGAGAGTGAAGCTTAAGGGGGGAGGTGCGTTTAGTATGTATGGGTCTCAGCGGCGTAGCATCCATCCGCTGGGGTCGAGTCCCACACAGCTCAAGATGGAAACTCCTTCTCGTAGCAGTAGTGCTTAACTGCATTTAACCCTCCACCACAAAAAAAATGTGTATGTATGTATACATATATGTATATGCATATATATATATATATATATATATATATATATATATATATATATATATATATATATATATATATGTATATATATATATATATACCGTTTGTTCAAAAAGTATCGCGGGGGGAAAAATTTTCGCGGGTTACGTATATTCGAATTTCGATTTTTTTGTGGCGTTAGGTTGTTACTCATGTCTCTCACTTATGCCGACAAGCTCGGCCATTTTGAATGTTCACTTAATTGTTGACAGCTGCTTTGCTTGCACGTGTTTTGGATCGTCTTCGATTTTTACCTATTCAAAAAATGGATCAAAGAACCTGTATCAAATTTTTTTTTTAATGAGATGTTGGACTCTGTCCGCGACGACCCAAATTTGCTCCAGAGGGTCATAACTGGTGACGAATCGTGGGTTTATGGTTATGACGTGGAAACCAAAGCTCAATCATCTCAATGGAAGCTGCCGCACGAACCAAGACCGAAAAAAGCGCGCCAAGTTCGGTCGAATGTGAAAGTTTTGCTGACAGTTTTCTTCGATTGCAGGGGCGTGGTGCATCATGAGTTCTTGCCACAGGGTAGAACGGTCAATAAGGAATATTACCTGCAAGTTATGCGCAATTTGCGCGAAGCAATCCGCCAGAAACGCCCGGATTTGTGGAAGAACAAAAATTGGCTTTTGCACCACGATAACGCCCCTGCTCACACATCGTTGCTTGTGCGCGAGTTTTTGGCCAAAAACAACACACTAATGATGCCGCAGCCACCGTATTCCCCAGATCTGGCCCCCTGTGACTTTTTCTTGTTCCCTAAACTGAAGAGGCCCATGAAAGGACGACGTTACGCTACGCTTGACGAGATAAAGACGGCATCAAAGGAGGAGCTGAACAAGGTTAAAAAAAATGGTTTTTTGAAGTGCTTCGAAGATTGGAAAAACCGTTGGCACAAGTGTATAATATCTCATGGGGATTACTTTAAAGGGGACAAAATAGATATTCATGAATAAATGAATAATGTTTGAAAAAAACACAACAGTCGCGATACGTTTTGAACAGCATATGTATATATATGTATATATATATATATATATATATAAAGTGCGTTGCAAAAAATTAGCAACACATGTGTTTTAGTGATAAGGGCATGATGTACATGACGAAACACGAGTATGGTGTTAATTTCGTTGCAATCACACAATCGCTTCATACAAAAATAAAAAAGTGTGAAAAAACAGTGTTGCAAAATATTAGCAACAATAACGCCTTACGGCGTATTCGATTCTTAGCAGGGCTGTATGACTTATTTGATACTACATATTCTATTTTAGAAACGGGTTTTTCGTCTCTTCTTCTGAATCAAATCGTAAACTCGGTCTTTCATTGAGTTAATGAGCTGTTGTAAGTGCGAAAGTGGAATATTAGTCCATGCTTGCTGGACAGCTTCTTTGAGGTCCGACAAATGATCATATTGTCGACCATTTGCGTAAATCTGCTTTACCAAATGTCCCCAAAGATTTTCGATGGGATTTAAGTCTGGGCTCAATGCCGGCCAGTCAAAAAGTGGCACTCCTTGTTCTTGAAAAAAGGCTATAGTGCTAGCCGAGGTATGAAACGTGGCGTTGTCTTGTTGAGAAACTGGGTCAGGTCCCCCAATTCCTCTGAAATGGGCTTCTAACTGGAACCGACGATACGCTGGTACTTGTCGGAATTGTTTAGGCCCACAATCGCGACTAGATCAGACTTCCCATTATATCCAAACGCGCCCCAATATTTCACAGAGCCACCACCGCCACACGTTTCGAGAACCGTTTAGGTTCCTTCCGTAAGTCGTGCCAATAGTACTGACAGCCGTCAGGGCCATCGAGATTAAATTTCTTTTCATCTGAGAAAACGATGTTTTTCCACTCGTTATTCCAGGTTTGGTATCTATGCGAAAATTCACGCCGCGCGACAATGTGCTTCGGTTGCAGTCGCGGCATAAGCTTCCTTTTCGCGTATCGCACGTTTTTGTCAGAACTTAACACTCGGTACACTGTGGTACGGTGCACTGGCGCTCCCAAAGTAGTCCTGATCCTGGAAGAAGACATTCGGTCATGAGTAGCCAACTGTATGATCCTACGCCGATCTCGAATAGTCAAAACTGGCTTACGCCCACTGTTAGATCTGCACCTTTGGTTCACTCCAGGGTGTAAGAACCTGCTGATGGTGCTCTTATGCCGTCCTAATCGTGTTGCTAAAGCAGTGACTGTCTGACCGAGCTCAGCATATGCCTCAATTCTTGTATTTTCGTTATCCGAGAGATCCTTTGTACGACCCATGGTATAAACATACGCTTCGCTGTTAGTTCGGCACAACGACTGAGCTGTAGAATATTTTGCAGCTATAGAATGATTGATTTAGCTAGACAATAGTCCTGCCATTTGATCCCTGGGATCGAATATCAGCTATAGCATCGACTATCCTTTACAAATAAGAGCTGTGTTGTTAGCATGTTATTGTTGCTAATATTTTGCAACACTGTTTTTTCACACTTTTATTTTATTTTTTGTATGAAGCGATTGTGTGATTGCAACGAAATTAACGCCATACTCGTGTTTCGTCATGTACATCATGCCCTTAAAATTTCAAAACGTTCAAACAAATCGAACCGAAATTATCACCAAAAAACATGTGTTGCTAATTTTTTGCAACGCACTTTATATATATATATATATATATATATATATATATATATATATATACATATACATATATAGAGCCAAAACCGATCCAAATGCGCTCATGAGGTGCTGGACGGCAAACACATCATACACAACATGCAGGCCACCGAAGTTGTAGAACAGTGGGCCAACACGATGACACAACCACCCCCTGAACCACTCCCTTGCCCCGCATACACTCCCAACTCTGATCTCTTTGAAGTTTCCCTTCCTATCTCCCTAAAGGAAACCCACGTAGCAGACCTTCTACAGCACTAGGCTTGAACGGGATTTGTCTTTCGTCCCTCCGTAAACTCCCGTTAGAAGTAGTCTGCTGTATTTTTAACATACTATTAATTAGCGATATTGTCTCAGTCCATGAAACTGCTCGCTTAGCGTTTATCCCTAAAATTAACAATGCCACATCCCCAAGTGATCTGCGGCCCCTATCTATAAGTTCATACTTACAACGAACGCTTAACAAAATTCTCTCTAGACGCCTCCAGAAATATATTAAGCTTCTCTCAATCCAGCGAGCGTTTCTCCCCTATAATGGTACCTTCGAGAATCTTGCGGTTCTGAATGGTACCCTTAACGATGCCAAGTCTGCAGGACGTGAGCTCAGACTCGCCTCAATCGACCTCCATAAGGCGTTCGGCATGGTGAGTCATGACTCCGTCCTGTGGTCACTCCGGACTCGCGGATACCCAGAGGTATTTGTTTATATCGAACGCCTGTACCTCTCATCTAAAACTCTCATAAAATTTGGACAAGAATGTCGCACATTTCGGCCAACTAGGGGTGTTAGGCAGGGAAATCCTCTGCCCCCCCCCCTATTATTTAATCTAGTTCTCGACGACATTCTTTCAAAATTAGACAAAACTAATATCGGGTACCAACTTACTCATGACTTCCGCCTTATGGGCTTAGCCTTTGCGGATGATCTCATCCTCCTAGCCTCCACGAAATCTACTCTCCAACGGCTCCTTAATATTGCGGACCCACTTTTGAAATCCCGAGGCCTCGAAATTAATACTAATACAAGCTTTACTATCTCCCACCTATTTAATAGGAAAGATGTTAAAGGTTCTATCAATACCGTACCAGAATTTTACGTTGGATATCGGCAATTGCCAGCTAAAGGTATGAGCGATCGATGGAGATATCTTGGAGTCGACTTTGACAGCAATGGCAGAGTTGACTCCACCAAGGATATACTCCTTAATTTACTCAACAAACTCACGATAGCTCCCCTTAAACCCCACCAAAGGCTCATATTTTTGAAAGACTTTCTCATTCCCCGTCTCCTATATACACTGATCTTCGGTCCCAGACCATCTTACGCACTCCTTAGCGACCTAGATAAAGAGATCAGAAAGGTTGTTAAGTCGAGATGGCTTAAGCTCGAAAACTCGGTGCCGAACGCCTACCTGTACACGCACACAGCACACGGAGGTCTGGACTGCCTCCAAACATTCATTCCCAGACTCCGCCGCTCCCGCCTGACAGCACTACAACACTCCACGCACCTTGGGGTCCAATGGGTGCTAACCACCGAGCACTTCAAAAAAGATCTTGCAAAAACAAGACTTCTTTGCGAGCGCTTGGGAACCTCCATTGAGACCGCTACACAAGATATCGATTACTGGTCTCAACAACTACACAACACATTCGATGAGGCACATTAAAAAAAAGTTTACGAAACGCCCTTTGTACATTTCAGTATACTCGATTAAGGGTATGCCCTACCTATCTGGTAAGGAGTATTTAAGCCTACTAAAGCTCAGGATCAACGCACTACCAACGCGTGCCAGATTGGTCAGGGGACGCCCGGGCTACAACAAACATTGTAGGCAGCGGTGTCATGCGCCTGAGTTTTTGTGTAGGATAAAATGCACACTGCCTAAACTAATCCCTAATGCCTCCGCTATTTCCTTAATGTTCATTCGCTTATCTGTGCCAAAAATGTTTCGCACTTTCTCTACGTTTTCCTCATCAGTTGCCGTTTTTGGTCTCCTGGACGTAGTTCATCCTCGGTGCTCCTGCGACCTCTTTTTAACACATTAATCCAGTTGGAAACAGTGGCAAAACATGGTGCAGAGTCACTGTACGTTTCGTCTAACTCAATTTTTACTTGGGTCGCATTCCAACCTTTGAAATAAAAATGCTTGATAACCACTCGAAACTCTTTTTTCTCCATTTTTAAAAATCACGCCGATACGTTGCACGGGAAAAGCTATCAAACGAAATCGCAACGGCCAATCACCATAATATATTGAGTGCTAGCAGTCGAAAAGTTGCAGTTCCTATTAGCGGTGAAAGCGTGCCAAAAATCGAATTCTAAAAAGCTCATTCTAAGAACTTATTGAACTACCTGTATATACTTACATATATATATATATATATATATATATATACATATATATGTATGGGTATAAATATATATATATATATATATATATATATATATATATATATATATATATATATATATATATATATATATATATATTTGTTTTATTAACACCTAAACTGGGTAAATGTGCTTATGTTACATCAAAATGTTTCGAGACGCCAACAATCTAGCGTTTTGCTAGTTCTGCTATAGACTTAACCGCCGGGCATACCGCGGCGTGGTATCAATCACATTTGCTCCAGCATTGTTTGCATTGACATTCATCCTGTGGTTCATGAAAACCCTCCACGTTGCACAGAACGTGATGAAATCCGTGAGCTGCAAAGGCCGTCGTTAGATGTCGATCTATTACACCGCTACCCCGCCATTCAGTGCTCGTCATTGTTGCTGTTCCATAAATACCTATGTCCACCTCACTAATTTTGGTTTCCCAGTTTCGCATATAAACTTCAAAGGCGCACGTTTTCTTCAGATTAAATCGTTTTTGTAGTTCTTCCGTCAGCAGCGGGCCACCCTCCAAGACGTGAACAATTATATTCCTGCATGTATTCGAAAGCGCAATAACCCTCTTTAAAAAGAAAAACCTCACCCCATCAATTAAACGCAATTCGCCTACTCCCAACTTATCCCATATTAGTGGAATGCCGTATGTGGCTATGGGTGCTATCTGTATCCCGAAAAGAGCAATTGCTGCATGAACTGAAAGCATATGTGGCCATTTAATTGCCACAGCTGCGATGGTGGCCTTCCTGACCCTCTCCTGGATGTGTAATCGAAAACTGCTACCGCTTGTTAACAAGGTTATGCCTAGGTATGTAAATTTGTTTACAAATTTAATTTCTGTTCGCCTGACTTGGATCACGTCACCCCTGGCCATACGGCCGCCTCTTCGGAATTTCATAGCTACTGTCTTTTCCCAGTTAACCTTCAAGCCCTTCTCATCCATGAATGTAACTAGTCGATTCATGGCTTGTTTCACCCTGAAAAGGCTGCCACCAAAGATGACCACATAATCAGCGTACAGTAAGATTCTGGTCCAGCCCGCCCTTATCCACTCTGGTAGTCCACCCAAAAGTACGGAAAACAGCAATGGGCTCAGTCCATCGCCCTGTGCGACGCCTGTGGTTTGAGCCACTTCTCCCGCAATACCGACCCCGTTATCAATCTGCACCGTGTTCTGCTTTAACACATTAATAAGTAACCTCAGAACTGCTCCCGGCACTCCCGATTTTGCCAACTCTTAAACTATTTTATCCCTTGGCGCTATGTCAAACGCTGTCTTTAAATCTACAAACACCGCATATATACAACTTCTTGGCCTAGACAGCGTTTCCCAGATTGCTCCTAGCAGCTCCCGAATTGCTGAGTAAGTTGATTTTCCTTTCCTAAATCCATGCTGCTCCTCCGGTATTACCCCCCGCTCCTCCAAGAATGACCCCAGTCTTCTAGCTATTATTCCCGAAAATATTTTATACGGACAGCTTTTTATTGCCCTCCAAGCTTCCGGTTCAGTTTCTACTCCCGTTCCTTTTGGAATGACTATTAAAGTCGCTTTCCTCCAGGCCTCTGGAATTTCCCCCTTGTTTAAACATTCATTGAATAAGGCTTGCCAGCAAGGTGCGAGAATTAGGGTATCCTTCATGTGTTCACTTCTTATCAAGTCTTTCCCGTGCGCTTTGCCCCGTGGTGCTCTGTCTATTGCTTCTATCACTTCCCTAATTGAGATTTCCCTCCCTATCCAAACCCTCGCTTCTTCCGTTGTCTGATCCCACGGGCCTTCGTATTCTAGCGGCGCTTTCGGAGTTGTGTCCGCCCCGGCCAATATTCGCCTAAAATGTTCGACTAACCTACCCGTCTCTACGGAACACTGTCTTCTCCCCTTTCGTTTCAGCCATGTATGTGGACGTTCGTCAGCCTCCCTTATTGCTACCCACTCTATTTTTTCCCAGTGCCTTTTCTTCTCCTCCTTATACGCTTTCTTAACCAGCCGTTTAACCAACGCTGCCAACGGCCTCATTAACGGAACGGTCTTTACATATTCTCGGGTTAGCTTACTAGCTTGCTTGGCTGCCCTGCACCTTTCATTGAACCAGGGTCTTCCGCTTCTCTCCTGTGGCGGCAGCATCGCAGACCTCAATAAGCCTACTAGACTGCGTTCATCGGAATCTACCTGGATTACCCCTGGCACCGATATATATATATATTTTTTTTTTGTGGAGGAGGGTTAAGTGCAGTTACGCACTACTGCTACGAGAAAGGAGTTTCCATCTCGAGCTGTGTGGGACTCGACGCCAGCGGATGGATGTTACGCCGCTGAGACCCATACCCACTAAACGCACCTCCCCCCTTAAACTTCACTCTCTGATGACCCAGATCTCCATAAAACAGTGCTATGGGCCATCAAATATATATATATATATACACATATATATATATATATATATATATATATATGCAAATATATATATATACGAGGTGTGTTCAAAAAGTATCGCGACTTTTGAATTTTCGCGGGTTACGTATATTCGAATTTCGATTTTTTGTGACGTTATGTTGGTACTCATGTCTCTCACTTATGCCGACAAGCTCGGCCATTTTGAATGTTCACTTAATTGTTGACAGCTGCTTTGCTTGCACGTGTTTTGGATCGTCTTCGATTTTTACCTATTCAAAAAAATGGATCAAAGAACCTGTATCAAATTTTGTGTGAAAAACGAAATTAAGTGCGCGGATGCATTCCGAATGTTGACTGTGGCATACGGAGAAGCTACCTTGGACCGAAGCAACGTTTATCGGTGGTACAAAATGTTTTCAGAAGGCCGAGAAGATGTGAACGACGAAGAGCGTGCCGGACGCCCGAGCACTTCAACAACAGACGAAAAAATTAATGAAGTGGAGAAAATGGTATTGGCCAATCGTCGAATCACCGTTAGAGAAGTTGCTGAGGACCTAAACATATCGATTGGCTCGTGCCATTCGATTTTTATCAATGATTTGGGCATGAGACGGGTCGCCGCGAAATTCGTACCAAAATTGCTCAATTGCGACCAAAAACAGCATCGCATGAACATTGCTAATGAGATGTTGGACTCTGTCCGCGACGACCCAAATTTGCTCCAGAGGGTCATAACTGGTGACGAATCGTGGGTTTATGGTTATGACGTGGAAACCAAAGCTCAATCATCTCAATGGAAGCTGCCGCACGAACCAAGACCGAAAAAAGCGCGCCAAGTTCGGTCGAATGTGAAAGTTTTGCTGACAGTTTTCTTCGATTGCAGGGGCGTGGTGCATCATGAGTTCTTGCCACAGGGTAGAACGGTCAATAAGGAATATTACCTGCAAGTTATGCGCAATTTGCGCGAAGCAATCCGCCAGAAACGCCCGGATTTGTGGAAGAACAAAAATTGGCTTTTGCACCACGATAACGCCCCTGCTCACACATCGTTGCTTGTGCGCGAGTTTTTGGCCAAAAACAACACACTAATGATGCCGCAGCCACCGTACTCCCCAGATCTGGCCCCCTGTGACTTTTTCTTGTGCCCTAAACTGAAGAGGCCCATGAAAGGACGACGTTACGCTACGCTTGACGAGATAAAGACGGCATCGAAGGAGGAGCTGAACAAGATTAAAAAAAATGTTTTTTTGAAGTGCTTCGAAGATTGGAAAAACCGTTGGCACAAGTGTATAATATCTCATGGGGATTACTTTGAAGGGGACAAAATAGATATTCATGAATAAATGAATAATTTTTGAAAAAACACAAAAGTCGCGATACTTTTTGAACACACCTCGTATATAGGAAAGCCAAGTGCACCTATACCTTGTCCTAAATGAGGTCCAGATAAGGATGGTCAGTGTAGCCAGGTATTTGGGCATATACCTGGACAAAGAAATGAGGGGTATGCACCATGCTAGAAACGCTGTAAAGAAAGCGGAGAATGTGGCCAATACAATAGCCAAGATCCTTCCTAATATTCATGGGCCAAGTAAAACAGGACGCAGGAGACTTAATATGTCGGCCGTCGAATCTATAGCATTGTTTGGAACACCGGTGTGATTCACAGCGGCTAAAAAGTCGCAAGGACTAAAACATATGCTAGGAAGAACACACAGGATCGCGGCCTTATGGATTACTCAGGCCTATAGGACTGTTAGCACCTCCGCTGCACTTGTCCTTGCTGGCACTCCTCCCTTGGACCTAAAGGCAGAGGAAAGGCAAAGATTATGGGATAGGGGCCCAGAAAGCTCTAATAGGAAAGTCAGAGAGGATGAAAGAGAAGGCACCCTAACTGCATGGCAGAACGAATGGGATGCCATTCCAGATGGTGCACCGGGTGCGCGCGTGCGCGACCTTATTCCTGACATAAAGAAGTGGTTAAATCGACCCGGAGGAGAGGTTGATCACTTTCTGACGCAGGTTATAACGGGCCATGGCAACTTTCAGGAATATCTGTCAAGAATAGGAAAAGCCTCCTCGGACATATGCGTACTCTGTGACCTAGGTGTCGTAGACGACGCTGCCCATACTCTGTTGGTCTGTCCGGTCTTTGCGCAAGTCAGAATAGAGACTAAAATAAAAGTTCTGGACCGACTGAAGTTGGGCGGAAAGCTGAATTGTACGAACCCTCCGGACCTGCCTACTCAGGGAATCGCACAGTTTGTGCAATTCATCTATGAAAGCACCTTTAACTGGCATATAGGAGCTGCAGTGGCACGAGAGGTACTGGTTAGAAAGGGGAACCTGAAGCGCCTCAGGAGAGACAGATTTGCAACAGAACGGACAGAATACGTTCGTGCCTTTAGAGGAATCGCTTCGCAGTTAGAAGAACGCAGTATTATGTCTATAGGGCCAAACCTTGAGAGGTCTTCGGCCAATTGATTCGAAGAACACTCACCACTCCTCCTGTCGGCTCCTAGTACTATTAAAAGGAGAGCCGGGCTGACAGAGAGTGAAGCTTAAGGGGGGAGGTGCGTTTAGTGGGTATGATCTCGGCGGAATAATATCCAACCGTCGGGGGTGAGTCCCACACTGCATAGGGTCTGAGTCACCATCTACTTGCCCTATGCGTTAGTGCCTAAAACATTTAAATCCTCCTCCAAAAAAAAAATATATATATGTATACATATATATATAAAGTATAATTAAGTGCATAATTAAATGCACACACCTCCCCCCTTAAACTTCACTTTCTAATGGTCCAGATATCCATAGAACAACAATCATTTGACCGAGGTGATTTTCTCACCCAGGTTCCATGCCGACGTTGTGCTGCATATGTATTCCACATGTTGCTTTTCGGCGGGTCTGGTGTATTGGCTCCTCGTTGTTCTCCTTCTCTGGAACATTTCAATCTTAGCAGCGCTATGGCGGTTGTTCTTGCCTGCTCTAGTCTGTTGCATTTTAGAAGAGTGTGCTCAGGGTCACCGTCGACGTCGTCCTCACAGTGCACGCAAGTTTTTAAGGGAACTTTGCCTATACGAGAGAGATAGCTTTTAAAGTCACCGTGGCCAGTAGAACACTGCGTAAGAAAAAGTTAATTTCTTCCGCCGGGCGGTCTATCCACTTTTTTATGTCCGGGATGAGCAGGCGAAGTGAGTGGCTTGGTGAGCCTCTGAGGACGGCGTCCAATTCTTTATGCCCCAATCTTATCGTTTTCTCCTTTTTAACTTCTTTGTTAAACTTGGGCCCTCCTTCCCACATCCTTCTCGTTTCATTTACTAATAAATCCCAGGTTTCTTGTGTAACAACAATTTGTGTTAAACATATTAAAATGCATTAATATGGATATATTCAAAAGATCGTGGAGGGTCCAAACTAAGGTGTTTCAGGTGTTGAAAATATTGCTTTTTTTTCTTTTTTTTATTAGATTTTCCGTAAGGCAATTCCCCGTGTACGGTTTACTCATGTCATGGCTAATTTTAATCCACTCCGGCGTTTACCTTGTCTAAATTGGAAACCATGCAAACCAATTTAATAGTGGCCGGTCTGGGTCTCGAACCCAGTCCTCCCGAATGCAAGGCAAAGGCTTTGCCACTAAGCCATTTTGCTCGGTTGTTACAGCCGTAATCGAATTAATAATAATAATCGTGTTATTTTACCACGGCGCCGGGTCAATGCCAATGCCCACAAGACGCTCACCAACCTGTCGTCACTGTCTGGCCTTCTTTCAGTAGTCAGCCCAGAGTTAGCTAAGGCGATCGAAACTATTACTGAAGTTCTTCAGCCCCTACTTGCGTTACTTCCACTTGTTGAGAAGCTTAAACACACCTCGTCATAATGGAAGACCACGCCTACCTGCCATCCGGAAGCTCTTCAACCCCAACAACAACGACGAGACTGCTGGTACAACCTAACATCGTAGACGCCGAACCTAGCCTGAAAGTTCCCTGCCCGGTGTGTGGCCTACTATACACCAGGCGTGGCTTACTACGACACACTAGAGCAAAACACCCGACAGATATAGCACCGTCTCCCGATATTGACACGAGTCACCCCGCCGATCCTTCAGTTAAAGACATCCTAGTCAAGCTTCAAGACATTAGTAAAACTTTTTAAGTTAGTACGTATCACACCAAAATCCATTAGGCATATCTTAGCCTTGACCCTCACTAAGGTGCTCGATGATGTGCACACTCAGAACAGTTTCCACGCTTGGTTGACCTTATTTTCCTTTGTACCGGTCATACTCCGCCTCCCAGCCAATAGAAATATCAACCAATCATTAGCGCAAATCATAAGGAAGAATCTCCGGGATTACGAGTGCGGCACCAGGTTGCATAACCTGACGGCCCACAGAACCGCTCAAAGAAACGCGCGAACCCACGCTGACTCCGATGTTGCTAGAAGCGTCTTAACCAAGTTATCTGAAGGAGACGGCACCAATGCTGCTAGAATCCTAATCTCTACAGACACGTTTTCATCTGGCGAAGATACCGCCAACGCACTAAGAGCGAAACACCCGCCTGCACCAGCAGAGCCTATATGGCCTGAGCCACCATCAACAGATTCTGGATCCACAAGCAAGGAAGACATTTTTGCTGCTGTTCAATCTTTTCCCAGAAGTTTCTCAGCAGGATTAGACTTTATCCGTCCAAGACTACAAGCCGACTTGCTGTCCCCAAACCTCGGAGAAACAGCCAATAAATTGGCAATATCTATCGCCAAAGTTGTTGACATATTGCGCTTCGGGCAACCATCAGCGGAACTTTTACCAATCATTTTCGGCGCTAAATTATTTGCATTGAAAGAGAAGTGCGGCTCTATCCGACCGATAGCATGCTCATCATGCCTGCGCAGGATTGCTTCGAAGGTCAGCATAAGAGATAACACAGGACAGCTCGCACACCTAATAGACGACCGACAACTGGGGTTCTCGGTTAAAGCCGGAGTAGAAACAGCGGTTCATACAACTCGCTCTTTCCTGGCCTCCAGGACTTGCCCTACGTACTTGCTCAAGTTGGATTTTTCAAATGCTTTTAATACGATAAGAAGAGATCATTTGCTAAGGACAGTGAAGGACTCAACCCCAGACATGTACCATTAAGTCGAGTCCTCATATAGACGTCCAACTTGCCTTGTAACGTCTGACCTAATACTATCGTCCGAGACAGGTATACAACAAGGAGACCCTCTGGGTCCACCTTTATTTTGTCTGGCAGTTAACGACCTGATCAAATCGCTCGAAAGCCCGCTTAACATGTGGTACTTGGACGATGGCGTACTGGCAGGCAATGCCTCTACAATCGCTAGTGACATACAGAAGATTATCGATTTCGAGAACGTAAGCGGCTTAGCCCTAAATCCCTCGAAATGCGAACTGTTCGTATGGAATCCTGATGCAGATTCAACAACCTCTGAGATCACGCACTTGTTACCGGGCTGCAAGATACTCAGCGCAAACGAAGTAGAGCTCCTAGGGGTACCCCTACTTCAGGAAGGTGTCGCCCCCGTGTTGCAGAAGTGGTTGGATAAACTGAATACCGCTTCGGAGCGCCTTCCTTTGATAGGTTACCATAGCGGTCTTTACCTGCTAAGGTGCTCTTACTCAGCCACACGCCTAACTCATATTCTGAGGGGTATCGAACTTACCGGCGAAACGGACGAGCTACGACGCTTCAATGATCTTACAGCCAATACAATGACCAATCTGCTTAACATCAAACTGGACGATACAGCCAAACGACAGATGTTCTTGCCAATAGCCAAGGGGGGGCTTGGCTTACCAGACCCGACAATATTAGCACTCCCTGCGATAGTTGCTGCCACCCATCAGGTTTCCGACAAGGTCTGCGAACTTCTTGACGAAGCCGGCCAGCTCGAATTTACTTCCATGCGAGATCGAGTCACGAGTAATTTGGTTGAGGTTCTTGGAACTTCACCAAATAACGTCGCATCTCAGAGTGAGTGGTCGGCCATGCTAGCCGATCAACATGCTTGTTTACTTATTGATCAAGCTGACAGTGACTCTACTAGGGCTCGGCTTAGGGCAACCTCCGCAAAACATGCAAGCGATTGGCTACACGCCCTACCCAGTGCATCGTTAGGAACCTTACTGGATGATGCCACTACAAGAATATGCGTTGGCCTCCGACTTGGTACGCCGCTCGTTCACCCTCACATATGCCGATGCGGGGAGCCAGTGGGCATTAGAGCTCACCACGCTCTATCCTGCGCCCTCAGTGAAGGTCGTCGACCACGTCACGCGGCTATCAACGACACAATAGCAAGGGCCTTGAGGACGGCAGGCTACCCAAGTACGCTGGAACCAACTGGACTAACCAGAAACGACGGCAAGCGTCCCGACGGGATGACTCTCATCCCATTTGAACGAGGCCGTACCCTCATGTGGGATGCCACCGTAACCGACTCACTTTCACCCTCAATGGTCAGTTTCGGTTCACTTAGAGCTGGTCACGCCGCGACCCAAGCAGACACGAACAAGATGAACAAATATGCCGAACTGGCAAGAGCCCATAACTTCAGCCCAGTGGCCTTCGAAACCTTGGGACCACCTGGCCCCTTGACTGAAAGAATACTTACTAAATTGGGCGAACGATTAAAGATAACTACTGGGGACAAGAGAGCCGCACAATTTTTGCGCCAAAGACTTTCCATTGACGTCCAGCGGGGCAACGCGATCTCAGTTTTGGGGTCGCTTGCCGAATGGTGCACACCAGGGCTGATATAGGCTGAAAGTTAACACGTTCACTTACACAGGATTGTAATATAAATTGATTAATAAAACCTAAAAAATAAAAGGTGACGTAAGCGGGCGCCCGACACAGACACCAGCCACTAATGTTTCCCTCTGTTGAGAGAGGGGCTCCATGAGAATGCGACGAATTAATCTATTATCGATTTTTCTAAAAACATCTTAAAAAATATGTGTACCGCAGTAATCTTACCTGTACACATAAGGACCGATCTCATGCACAATAGGCAGTTTTCCAGCCACAAAGTCTTTATGATTGGTTAAGTTGAATACGTAGAGCGATTGATACGAGTAAATTGGAGGCTTGACAAATATCCTTCCGATTTTAGAATTTACAACTAAAGGTCTAGGCCGTTCCCGACGTATTTCTTCTAGAGTCCAGAGAAATAAACCGATGTCCGCAGCTATGAGAACAACTACAGCAACTGCAATTTAGAAGCCCCAAGCAAATGGTCACACATTTAGCTTCACAGTCACAGAAGACGGTAATAAATACATAATCACAAACTAACTGGCTCCATCGGCGGATAAACAATCAGCTTTATTCAAGTGTTATCACGATATAAACAGTAATAGTCGTTTTATTAACCAATGATTGGTTTACGGTTATACATCATAGACATCGCATTTCCAGAGTTGAGACAGCGGAATTACTCTTTCACAACGCTGAAGGTGATATAGATCACACGGGCAGCCACAAAATTTTTACATACACTCCGCCGAGATTTCGTGAAATTTCTCGCGCGCACAGATCTTCAGATGGAAGCCGTGGACGGCAAATTTGGTTATTAGATGCCGGTTCTCATAACTGCAGGCTCTCCACAAATACGACGTCATTGCTCTCGTTTTATAAAACAGCGGGTCGATGTCGGCCATTTTATTTTCCCAGTCTAAAACGTGTTCTCTAAAAACCGTCGTCTTCGGCAGGTTGTACATTTTCGGACTCTTTCTTCAACATGCTTGGAGAAGCTTGTGCCACGTAAAGAAAATACGACTCCCAGACAGGGAAAGTATGGAACGATTTCGATTATTTCTAAATTCAGTCGGAGCTCATCGCTTTTAGCCAGTCTTCCTCCTCGTCGGAATTTCTTCGCTTCTGTCTTGCCCGCATTGATCTCCAATTTGTTCCGGTTTGCATAACCCTGTAGCGTTACAAGCAGTCGCTGCAAGTGAAAGCGACTTTATGAGAACAATACTAAATCATCGGCATACATAAACATTTCCACTTGTGAATGCCGATTATGTATTTCCGCCGGGAGATCGCTTACCAACATTGAGAACAACAGAGGACTCAGGTTATCACCCTGAGCAACACCGGTGGTCTGGGTGATCGGCGCATGCTCAGCAACCCCATCGTCTATTATAACCAGGGATGGCCGATAGAAGCTTATATATGACGCTCTTTTTCGTTATTCCTCGGTAAGATCATGAAGCCAGCGGGTCTCCCTTTCCCTTAGCAATGATACTAAGAAGACTGGTCCTCTATTCCAC
The DNA here is from genome assembly GCA_003439945.1 of Dermanyssus gallinae. NCBI lineage: Eukaryota > Metazoa > Arthropoda > Arachnida > Mesostigmata > Dermanyssidae > Dermanyssus > Dermanyssus gallinae. The sequence goes on along the minus strand of QVRM01001807.1, from coordinate 97,050 downwards.
GGGTAATTGGGATGTTCTAAACACTTCATTGAAAAGAGCAGTGAAACACGGCACTAACAACGTGGCCTGCCGAAATTGTTCGTTTACCACTAGGTCAGGTCCGGGGGCCTTACCCAGCGGCGCCTTTACCATTGCTTCAGTTACTTCCGAGTCGATAAAAGGGCGAGACAGGGCCTGGCGAGCTTCCTAGATTCGCTCGCTCTATGCAGAAAATACTACAGGAGCATCGCTTGGGATGGTTACCGCACCGGCAAATATTTTACGAAAGTGCTCGTTTAACTTCTCAGGCTGGATTGGACATGCAGTGGCCCGTGATTGGTGTGCCTCGACCAGTAACTTGTGCTCACTTCGCTCTTCATGCTCCTTTATAGCTTCCTTTACCACTTTCTTGTACGCGCGGCTTAGTTAAGTGTAAAGAGGCATCATCTCAGGGCGTGTACGAGCTAGGATGTATGCTTGCACCATGTAGTGCTTGAAGGAGCGGCGCTGCTGATTGTACCGTGGGACAAACTTACTACGAGCTCGTTTTGGCCGGGTGCTACCGGTAATGACGGTACGGAGCCTGCAAGCACATGACTCTACGTCGATCAGGACTGGAACAGGAAGAACACTTCGAGCAACGGTTTTCAGTCGTGTGATGTCGAGGGTACGACTCAGAGAAGGCCGCTTGCTGTAGAAAGTTAGCGGGCCAAGTGAGATATTCATTGCAACTGGTAAATGCCACTTCACTCCAAACGCCAGGGTATCTCGTTGTATTCCTTTATATTCCACGTTACGCGGATCAGCATTTGTAGCAAATATATCTATTGTCGATTGTCCTTGCGGCGCGATAAATGTCGAGTTATCGGCTGTAGATACAACCCACATGCTCCGAGACGCCAGTACGTTCAACAGTGACGCTGTTTTTGGGTGCTTTGCATTAGTAAGTGGACAGTTGAGATCGCCGCAGAGTACAGTTATTTTCTGCAAGTCTACCATATCTAGACACGCTATTAGTTTCTCCACCAGAATTTCCGTATCCTCCGATGGACTAGAGTAGGCTGCAATCACGTTTATTGTGTCCCCCGTAAGGATTACGCAATCGTCTTTACTGTAGCAGGGATGAATTCCAGGAAGTTTACTATTATATATGACAGCAACTCCTCCACTCGTTCGACCTGGTCCTTCTGACTGGGTACCTAGACATTCCGCTACACGCCAATCGGGGATGACTGTGGGCTTGGCGGCCCAGGTCTCAGTAATAACTAACACGTCGAATTGATCCGTTAAGGGAAGTAATCGTAAACTTGATTTAATACCTTTACAGTTCCACTAAAAGGATCAAATTGGCGACCTTTTGTTTTGACTAGATTAAGGTTTCTTTGATGCTAGGACGTCAGTAATTGTTGTGTAAAGCAGTCACGATCCGTCTCAAGGCTTATCGCTCTTGGTTAACTCTGCACTAAGCCTATACGACGACGCGCGAAGTGTTTCTCGCAGAGATGTTTCTAAGGATTCTTGTATTGAGACTTCAAAGGGAGTGCTGACGATAATTTTAGTCGGCTTGTCACTCTTCTACGGAGACTCTGGGGAGCAAGGAGGGAAGCAGCTTTTCAATAACGCTGGTGACTGCTGTTTGAATTGCTTCTATTATGCAAGGAACGATTCTGTCCAGTAGCCCCTGTACTAGATCAGCAGCCATGTCGGCTGAGGGTACCACCTTCCTCGTAGACCTTGCTCCGGGGTCGACTTCTCGGTTTATGGCGCTGGTGTCACTCACTTGAATGCCGTTCTTTACAACAGACGACCAACTGCGTTATGTGAAGTTTTCGGAGGCTTGAACGTATTCGACGGGGGCGCAAAGCGGCACGGCTGCAGCGTTCGGCTGTTTCTCGATATTGTTACGCGAGACTCGCTTTAACATCTCTATACGACTCAATCTAGCAAGACAAGAACCCCATGTAGCCTCGAGTTCGCCATTACATAGGCAACACCTGGCCCGAGCTTTGCACTCCTTTCTAAGATGTTCCAGGAAGCCACACCTCCTACACTTTGGCTTCAGAACCTTACAAACAGCGGCAAAGTGATCCATACTGTAGAACTTGAAGCACTGCATTGGATCTCGGTACAACACAACTCCATACTGCTTTAGACTTTAGCAAGCGGACTTCCGACGGGAAATGGTTGCCCGTAAAAGTTAAGATCACATGTTCTGTCGTGGACAGGACGTTATTCTTCGGGTTTTTTGTTTTAACTCGAGCCACCTCGGTCACTTCCGACGACTTGAGTGCAGCTTGTATGGTTGCTTCTGAGATATAAGGGTGTACACCAGATATTTCACCCTTCACAGACGAGCGCGCTCCACTTATCCCGGCAGGTACCTTAACACCAGCCAGCTTTTGTAACGAAAGCAGGGTGCCTCTATCTTCTTCGGCCTTCGCTACAATGACAAGCTCTCCAGTCCTTGTAAAACGGGGCTCTTCAATACTCCCCTTGACATGGCTGGCAATACAGTCGCAGACTTCATTGAAATTATTCCGCAGCTTGTCCTCGTCAGCAGAGAATATTACTGCTTCCCGCCTTGCTACTACAATATTCGGCGCCTGCGGCCTACCGCGAACCACTGTGATGAATCCTGCGTCGTCAGGCTGCTCCTCGTGGATCTGAGGTTCATCTCTAACCTCAGTTTTCGCATCCACGCTTGTACCAGGCGGATCATCTTGCGATACTCACACGTCTTTCACCCGCGCGCCTTAAATTGGGCTCGACGCTGCGCGTTTTTCTCCTCCCGCACAAACTGTACGGTCACCCGCCCCACGTGTGTCGGCTGGTGTTGTTGCCGACTGAACCGGTAGTCCAGTCTCGCGCAATTTTAGCGGCGGAGAGTGTTCGACCGGCATCTTGCGCCCGTTACGGTGTTAGCGGCCGCAAATAAAAATAAATCAATAATAATAATACTAAAAAAAAACAATATGGGGGATTCAAAACCAAGACTTGCACACAGTAGTTCGCCACTCAACCGCTGACCCACTGTAGCCGCGGCGTTTAGACGGGCACTTTAGCGACTGGCCGGCCTTTACCTGGACTATATTTAAAAATGTTCCTATGTGGTAGTCAAAATTATTTACGGAGTAAAGTTATTCACACTCTTGAACGTTCACCATAATCACCAGCCACGTCACGGGTTTCACTGTTGTGCTTAGATGCTGCTACTCTGTTTAAATGTAATCGATGAGTCGCTCTGGAGCGTGGAACGTCCGCTTATGGAAGTTGGAAAATTGTGTTTTCCCAGGCAGTAAGAAATTGTAGAATATATCCAGGAAGTTCTAGAAACTGCACTCTGTCCGTCACGGTACAATTTCGCTTTGTGAACGCTACAGAACCACCAATAAAACCACAGCCTTGCGGAGCGCATCAAAACACGTCAACACAGCAGTCGTGAACAGCTGACAACTTATACTACTATATAAACAGTTACGAATAATATTTACGAGAGTCCGATTTTTAGCGTCAGCCAGCTGTTTGAGGAGGGCAACTAGAAGACTTCGTATAATGGAATAAACTAGTCTTGATTTAAAAAACACAAAGTCGTTTTTTATATACGCAACAAAAAAGAGTAAAGAGAACAGAAAACATTACGGCTTTAAACATAGATCTGACAGACCTCGTAGACGACGCTTCTAAAGCAAATGCATTTAAGGACTTCTTCTCGTCGGTTTATGTTGCCCAAGGGGGTTCAGTTAACGAAGGTGTTTCTAACGACGTGGTCTCGAGAGGTAGCTGTCCACACTTGGAAATATCAGAATATAATATTTTTACTAAAATCAAACAACCACCAAATGCAGCTTTACTCCGTAACTGAACCCCTTTTTGTATTCAGTAGGTCCTATGAGGATGGCATTGTACAAAAATGTTCGGCAATCAGTTGTAACTCCTGTACATAAAAAGAGTCTAAAGTCAACTGTAGATCATCACTGACCTTTAGCTTAATCATCAATCGCATGTATCATTTTTGAAAAACTGCTAGTAGACCATATTTTTTATTTTCTTCAATCCAAATGCTTGTTGGATGCGAACCAACGTGGTTTTACTATCCAGGCAAATCCACGGCAACTCAACTTGTCAAAATGACTCAAGATTGGGCTGTTATGATAAACAATAGGCTGGCCTTTGATTTTATATATTTTGATTTCTCGAAGACATTTGATAGAGTAAACCATATGAAACTTGTTCAAAAGCTTAGGTACTTGAATGTCGATACTCGCTCTACATTATGGATTGCTAGTTATCTTACTCGTAGAGAGTTCTACGTTCACGTAATCAATAGCTTTAGTGAGTCGGGTACGTGCCCCTCTGGAGTTCCCCAGGGAACAAGCCTCGAGCCACTTTTAGCTTGCATATTCAATTAAGATCTTAAAAAGTTAATTCTAAATCTATAACTTATAAGGTTTATTCTGAAGATTTAAAACTAGACGATCCTTCCAACACCGCTAGCGAAATGCAAGTACTACAGAGTACGATTGAGGCGGTTTCTAAATGATGTGTGGATAATGAACTGCTATATTAGTGCCGAAATGTGCTATATTGTGTTTAAAATAAGCCTATGACTACATGCTACATGGGGAGGCTATCCCTATTTTAATGTGCATTAGGAACCTCGGAACTGGATTTCAGCACTCTTATCACACAAGTCATTCGATCAGCGAATCTAATATAAAAAATCACAATTCGTTGTTGTTTTTTTTATTTCTAAGTAAATTTATTATGATTTAGAAGAATATATAATGATTCACGACGCTGCTGCTCGTCGACTTTCGTTGTTTTATAATTAATTAAAACAATTTTTACATGAGGCTTTAAAATAGTTTAGTTCTACATAAGTTTATCTATTGCTGTGAAGTTTGGCGGCCTTATTTAGACAAACATATTGAAGCAATAGAAAGTTTACAGAGGAGATTCCTTCATCGCGTCTCATTAAGATGTAACATTGCTCGAAATTCAATTGTCATGAGCCCTATTCGGGACGTCCAGAATGGATTATCGCATGTACAATCGTATTATAAACTCATTAAATATATCAAACTAATTTTGCATTCGATTAGACAATCTCAGAAACGGTAGTACCAATCGTCAAAACAAATTGACAAGTCAGATCGTGTAAATAACATGCCTTGTGGCGGATGGCGAAGGCACTGAGAACTTGAAACGCTAACAGCGCAAATGTCGGCACACAAGTAAACTGACTATTGTATGTATATAGGTAACGGTTTGTACTGTACACTGTGCTCCGCCTGCGACGTGGACTCCCCACTGCACACCTTGCTACTATGCAGTGCGCTGCAGGACGTCCGAGCGGAGCGGATGGATCAACTAGCCCGAGAGCTCGGCGCACACGAAATGAGAGGCTTCGTCAGGTATATCTGCGCGTCGGAGGAGCACTGGCACAAAGGAGCCCAGCTTGCGGAAGAGCTGCTGAAACGCAAGGACCACCTGGAGCGGGCAAGGATAGCCCTGCTGGCCGCCACGGCGGCCCAGCAAACCTGAGGACTAACCGCGGGATAAGACAAGGTTGGCGATAAGCGCCGACTGCTGGTCCCTGCAAGGGCGCTATTCGAAGTAATATTCAACTTTAGTACGGAATTGCATCCCCAAGATACTTACCGGTTGGGGGTTTAGTCAGTAAGAATCTGACACTACCGCGGCGAATACCCAACGTATCGCCCGGTGTCTTATGCAAGATTTACCTTCAACCTCAAGTTATAAAAAAAAAAAAAAATAGCGGTTTGTAATGCCCTTCTTTGACAAGATAAAGGTGCCTTTGGATTGAATTGAATTTTTTTAGGCAGTTTTTACAGCGAGACTAGGGCTATGGCGTGTAGCTCTTTTTGAATCGGAAGTCTCAGTCACGGACCATCAAGCACGCGCAGCGCCGGGCACAGATGCTCTCAAACCTCCATCTTAAATCCTGGTGCATTTGCCTCTGCATCGCAGTCAATCAAGTTAAGCAGGGCAAACGAACTACGCAAATATTCATGCCTAAGCGATCTTTTACGATATAATCTACATTAAGGAAGCATTGCGGCCTGATTACGATATCAAGCACTTCCCGTTCCGGGTCCCGTACTACTGCCGATGTAAACGTATTTAGAGCGGATGTACACGTTTTTAAAAAAAAAAACAATTTCAATAAAAAACATATTTTAATCGATAAACGATTTTAACTGTGATAAAGGCATTGCAATACAGCTAGTTCCAGAAGCTGGTTTGTCGCCAAAGAGTGCGGACGTGTATCTGTGGAGCTTTGAGAGGTTATGCTTGCTCGTGTGTATACAGGCAGGTAAACCTAGAGAGTGACATACCATAATGATCAGTGACCATTTTGGTGTATTGTGCGTGACTGTGCGAGGAAGGGGTAAGGAGCCAGGCTGCTGTGAAGTTCAAACAAGTCCTTTTCGGAAGGGTGAAGTAAAACGAAACCACCCGCGCAGCCGTCGGAAGGCTCCGAGCGGTCCGCCGATCATTCAAATTTGAATGTAACGGCAGCTCAGCTAACGCAGTGTAACAATGCATTATATAAAAAGTGTCTGGCGTGATTACAGATAGATAGCAAAAAACCAAATTACTTTACCACACTCTGTATATATAGACTTAGCGTATAGATATTGTGTATTATATATGGCGCAGTATATATCGCAATATTGTATCACACATTCTATATACGCAGTATACTAAATGCGGTAGTATTATTGCACCGGACAGTGTATATTTATATGTGTATATGTATGCGTGATAGTGCCTCAGTACCGATATAGGTATATGTAAGACACATATAACGTATAAACACATATACGACGTGGCTCCCGGATGCAGAATATCCGGCGACCGGAAGTACATTATTGTGTGGCTTTCGCGAATTGAAGACGCTTGCCGGGTGCTTTCGATTTCAACCCTAGGGAACCTACCGGTGGTCGCACACAGCCCATCTCTATCGATATTTAAAGCCAGGATACACGGAGTTCCAGTGCCAATCACCGAGGAGAAGATACAACGCGAGCTGTCATCACTCGGAGTCAATCACGTGAAAAGATTGTCTCACATGCGAAATGGAGCGAGAGTTATGCTCAGTAAAGTGATTCTTTCATTTACGCGCCAACCTCCGCCATCCGTATTTCTTGGATACCAAACCCACCAAGTAGTTCTCGAGCCCGACCAACCCAAATTATGTCACAAGTGCCTGAGGCCAGGACACTTCGCCGACAGGTGTACAATGCCCCAAGTATGCAAGAAGTGCGGCACCTCCGGACACCTAGCCGCAAGCTGCACCAATTCAGCAAGATGTGTGAACTGTCGTGGTGCTCACGCGGCGGGTTCATCTGCCTGCCCTCGCTTGGCCTACCTTCGGGAAAGAAACCGAATTATACTGGAAGCCCGCACACTGCAACAGGTGAAGGTGCTGCACCCGGCGGCCGAGATCAGCGACATTTCTCCCACATCAGCCCTGTATGTAGACAGCACATCTCAGGTTCCAAAACAACCTTCTTACGCTAGCGTCGTCCGCGGAATATCTCAGTCGCACAACGACCCTACACCGCAGCTGCTACTACCAGCTCCCATATCAATCCCCACCAGAAAAGGCGGAAGATCGACAGGGAGGTCCCGCCGCAGGTCGCCCGTTTTAAGACAACGTCGAATCAAAACACCCGTCAAGCGCACACGTAAAGCGACTCCGGCTGTGCCCAGCTCCAAAAGCACATCCTTCGGACTGTCTCAAATTCTTGCAGGATTAAGCCCAGAGATATCGGCCAAATTTAAGGCCTTATTAGAGCTTTTGGAGCCGCTGTTGCAGCTGCTACCGTTAGTGGACAATCTGCGACGAATTGTACAACCATGAATGATAATGACCGCACAGCTCACGGCGCAGAAGCATCACGCGCTACTTCATCTACTACTAAATGTCCACTATGCGACGGTCGGTACACACGACGTGGACTAACAAGACATATATCAGCTAAACACCCGACCGCCACTGTCGCTTCCTCTTCAATACCGACAACCTCTGACACCCCCCGTTTGCAACCGGCGCAAATTTTGGAGGATATTCAAGCTGTTATGGGACAAACCAGGTTGATTAGAATCGTACCAAAGTCAGTAAGGAGACAAGTGGCCGAAGCTCTTACCCGTGTACTCTCAGCAGTCTCATCTGATAACGACGTCGAAGCATGGTATGGTCTTTTCTCCTTTGCACCCGTGGTCCTTCGTCTTCCCCGCGCCCGCAACGACGCTTCATCCCTCTCAGTCATAATACGCAACAATCTCCGCGATTTCTCCCAAGGTATGCGTCTGTCAGACGTGATTGCCACCTCTCATGCCCACGTTTCGACTCCTAAACCATTCAGGAATGATACGGTGCGGCAGTCCATTATTAAACTCTCCGAAGGAGATGTTTCTGGCGCCGCCAGACTTATCGCTTCCACAGATACGATAACGCCCGGCATTGACCGTATAGAGGCTTTGCGAGAGCAACACCCATTAGCTCCCGAGGACCTAGAGTGGCCAACACTGACCAGAACCCCTATGCCCTACGTCACATCAAAGAAAGATATTCAGGTGGCTATCAAGAGCTTCTCTAAGAGCTCCGCCGCAGGGCTAGACTTTATGAGACCGCGGCTATTAATGGACCTTCTTTGACGTCCCTCAACGACGTCGCCGCTAGCCTGCTCTCCACATTGGCAAAGGCTGTAGACATTCTTCTTTGGGGCAACCCCCCTTCTTGCCTTCAACCGTTGATATTCGGCGCAAGACTATTTGCCCTGAAGAAAAAGGACGGATCGGTACGTCCGATTGCTTGTTCGTCTACGCTACGCAGGCTCGCCGCAAAAATCGGATGTAACCACAACAAGGCCGTTATTTCTGACGCAACTGGTGCACATCAGTTGGGATTTGCGACGCCGGGCGGGACCGAGGTAGCCATTCATGCAACTCGTGCTTTTCTCGATTCTCGCGAACGCTCAGGGGTTCTTGTGAAGCTCGATTTTAGAAACGCTTTTAACAGTATGAGACGCAATCATCTGATGAAGGTCGTTGCATCCCACGCCCCTCATCTATTGCACCACGTCGGGCTAGCTTATCGGCATCCTTCCCATCTGGTCCTGCCTGAGCATGCTATTTCGTCCGCCACCGGACTGCAGCAGGGAGACCCCTTAGCACCAGCTCTGTTTTGTCTGGGTATTAAGGATCTGGTAGATTCCTTCAAAAGCCCGCTGAACCAGCTGGTACCTTGACGATGGCCTACTAGGAGGAAACGTTCATACAGTAGCGGAGGACATTCGACAGGTCCTTAACTTTGGTGTAATATCTGGGCTGGAGTTACACCCTGCCAAATGTGAAGTATGCACCCTGGGCTCTACCGGTGAGACTTCTTCAGATATACAGTTACTTCGAGACCTCCTACCCGGCTGCAAGGTGACTGCCAAGGACGATCTGGAGCTACTCGGTGTACCACTTTATCCCGAAGGGCTTACAGCAGCAATCGAGCGCTGGAGATTAAAGCTGGAAAATGCCGCCGCTCGCCTTCCTCTTCTAGGAGCCCATCGGGGACTCTTCTTACTCAGGTCTTCTTTCTCTTCCTTGAGACTCATCCACCTTCTTCGAGGAGCTGACCTATCCAATCGGGTCGACGACTTGCAAGCGCTCAACGAGTTGACACTGTCTACCCTCGAGGCTCTGCTCAACACATCTTTACAACCTAGCGCACGGCAACAGGCATTACTGCCCGTCTCTCAAGGAGGCCTCGGGGTTCCGAACTTACAAACCTTGGCCGGCCCTGCCATAGTCTCCTCCATGCTAAGCGCAGAAAACAGGGCAACCCCCCTTTTAGATACAGCAGGAGTTGGCCAGTTTAGAAGCCGCTCAGCCCGGCTTCAGGAGAACCTTGAGGCCCGGTGCGGTGGTAGGCCTGACAACATACTAGCTCAACATGACTGGAGTGCCCCTTTGCACGCTGAAGTACAGCGACGGCTCTTTAATGAAGCTGCCGACGACACGACCAGAGCTCGTCTTAACGCCGTTTCCGCCAAGGATTCAGGCGCCTGGTTACACGCACTTCCTAGTGCACCCATAGGCACCCTTCTTGACGACGAGACGATTCGTATAGCAGTAGGCCTACGACTGGGGACAGACTTGGTTAGCCCCCATCGGTGTCAATGTGGTCACCCCGTCGACAAACTGGGACATCACGGCCTATCGCGTATCATCAGCGCAGGCCGACGCCCTCGGCATGCCGCTATCAACGAGACCTTCAGCAGGGCCCTCAGATCATGCGGTCGTCCGTGCATCCTCGAACCCCCGGGCCTCTGCGTGGAGGACGGCAGGCGTCCAGACGGGATGACACTTTCACCATTCGAGCGAGGCAAAATGCTGGTTTGGGATGCAACCGTTACCGACTCCTTAGCACCTTCTATGGTCGGTGGCGGCGCATCCGAAGCCGGTTATGCAGCCCACCTTGCGGAGACCAGCAAGCTAAGAAAATACTCATCAATTGGGTATCCCCACGAATTCTGGCCACTTGCGTTTGAGACCATGGGTGGTCCTGGTGTTCGGACCAGACAGCTGATCCGCAAAGTCGGCACTTTGTTAGATCAGTCAACCGGTGATAACAGATCGTCGTCCTTTTTTAAACAACGTCTGGATCTCGACATACAACGTGGAAACGCGGCCTCCGCTTGGGGCACACTTCTGAAGTGGTCTCGGCCTAGCCTAGACGAGGCGGACACGTGATAGTCACAATACATACCCGCTAGGCACACTGGCTTAGCTAATCTCTTGTAATATGTGTCCCACAAACATAATGTAATATACGAAAAATAAATTAATATTATTATTGTAAGACACAGGTGGAGAAAACTCATCGCTGCTGTCTACCAGGCAACCTACGCCCGGACAAAGGACTAGGGAGTGAAGAAGCGTAACCTGAGCATGGACGAAGATTCCATTACGGCCTGTATGGACGGAGGAAATCGTACCTAAGGAAAGGCCCTAACAAGAGCCCTGAATGCTAGGCGAACGGGAGCTCAGATAGAAGAGACTGGCGGCAAACTGGAAACTGGCTCGGTAGCTACGATAAGGATCCCCATTGATCAAGAAGCGGCAGGAGCTAGGGCTGAACGAATGCTCCAGGACGCTTCAGAGAAGCCCGAAGAAACGGGCCACAAGGAAGTGAGAAAAGCGAGCGAAACAACCTATAGATTGGACTCCCATGATTGAAGCACTACAAAAAAGTGCGTCCAAATCGGAAGCACTCACCGTGAAGCACACTAACCCCCAAACTGACATCAAAAGGGTTTCAAAGAAGCTACACAGAGCGGCCAGGAGATTTTACTAAGATGGCCCTCTCGAACTGGCAGAGCTGCGAAGTAAGCTAGAAGAGGCTCTAAAGCAGCAGATGCTTCAGAGGCGACCCCAGTCACAAAGGCATCTGAAGATCCGCAATTCTGCAACATATGTAAGACGGAGATCAGCGCCGAGGAGATTAGGAAAGAGAAAAAGAAGCAGCGCGCAGTAGAGCTGCACAGGCGCATGAAGGAGGCAATGACTGAGGAGGAGGTGGTCACTCTGGTCAAAGAGAGTTGGCCTACACGACTCTATGGCACAACAAAGAGTATTCACGGTAGCATTTTGACAGAAAGAGAAGTGGTGGTCATGCGCGAAGGGCCGGCCAAAGACTCAGAGCTTCTTGCCCGCTTAACGCCGCAATTCCCGGCGGTGACCCGAGTAAAGGTCGCCAAACCTGGAAACAAAGCAATATTCTGAACCCGTGTGGAAATGGCTCTAGAAGACGGAGATTCCGCCGCAGAGGAATTACCAGAGATCACTAGGACTCTTGTGGTCGGAAAACTAAAGGAAGGAGAATTTGAGGTCAAAAGCGCCGTAAGGCTCTTCCAACAAATGACCACGCATCTACAGCAGGCTGAACAAGACGTAGGGCCGCAGGAGCGAGACGCCAGTTAAACGGGCCAGAAGTGACGCCCGATAGTGGTCCACATCCCGGAAGACCTGGACACAGTAATAGCCCGAAAGACCGCAGAGGCACGTTGGGGGAGGACAACTCGACGCTCCAGTAGATTTCTGCCTCAAGAAAGGCCAGAAAAAAAGAGAAAGAAAGAAAGCGTCAAAGACACACACAGAACCGCCAGAACGAGCATAGTGGTGGTCCGAACGGAAGGTGGCTTCTACGCTGACATTCTTAAAGAACTGCAAACCAAAGTCTGCCCGGATCAATTTGGAGTACAGGTTCAGGTCGAGGGGGCGGCTAACGGAGACATCCGGCTCAAAATCTCAGGTGCCCGGCAACAGAGAAGACTAGGGCAAGCCATGAAACGGAGGAACGTGGTTAGAAGAGACCAAGTAGAAGACACACGAATGCAACGGCAGATGCAGCTATGGCGGCAAGAACGGATCAGGAAATCTCGACAAGCTATAGAAATGAAGGTCTTGCAGGTTAATCTCAATAGATGCAGGGCCGCACATGACCTCCTTGCGGCAGCAGTAGACCGGTTGGGAGTTGACCTATGCCTTTTGTCAGAGCCAAACATGAACCTGGCAAAGGCAGCGGACAAAAGGGTATGGACAGTAGAAGAAAGAACGGACACCGCGATCTGGTGGACAAACCGTCGAAAAGACATTGCAATCCAGGACAGGGACCAGGGAAAGGGACCTGGAACAGATCGATGAAGGCGCAGTATTCTATAGCTGCTACTTCTCTCCCAACAGAGGCCAAGAGGAATTTGCAAAATACTTTGAGGCACTGGACGTCAGCGTCAGAACGGATCATCAGGCCAAGATTATCACGGGAGACTTCAACGCAGCATCTGTGCTTTGGGGTAGTAGGCGCACCAACTTTCGGGGACAATCTTTAATGGAATGGTTGGCCGAACGGAACTTTCTGGTTATGAACAACCCGAGAGCGACCGCGACGTTCACCCGCAGAGATCACGAAGTCTTTATAGACCTGACGATTAGCGCCGCAAACACACCCTACAATTAGTGAACTGGGATGTCCCCGAACACGAAGAGAACCTTAGTGACCACCGATATATTACATTCACGGTGAAAAACGACGAAGCACTTAAGAGCACGGTGCCTGCCTCTGGGTGCCACAGGCCCAGATGATCGGCTCGCAGGATGAGGAAGGAGAAGCTTAAGAAGAAGATAGTTCGAGGCTGTAACGAACTAGAGGACATCTTCAATAAAAAAAGCTTAGGCAAAATCCTCCGTAAAGCATGTGAGAAGGCAGTACCAGCCCCAGTACATCCGCGGCGGAGAAACGCTGCACCAAACGACTGGTGGTGCCCCGAGGTGGCCGCTGCACGGAGAGAGTGCATTGGAGCCCGGCGCCGATACACTAAAGCCCGTGGGAAGGCCAAGAAGGCTAGAACGGAATCGTCCGAGCAGGAGTGGCGGGATAAAGCAGATGATCGCTGGTCCGAATACAAGGCAACACGCGTGAAGCTAAAGACCACCATCAGAAAAAGTAAGCTTTGGTGCTGGAACCAACTGATCAAGGAGATTGAGCACGACGTGTGGGGGAAGCCCTACAAAATTGTGATGGACAAACTGGGCAAGAGAGTAGCACGGCCCCAGGACCCGACGGCATACCCCCTGAGGCGATCAAATGCCTAATGAAGGAGTGCCCATCGGCATTTAAAACGGTCGTAGACGCACTTTTAAGAGAGGGCCGGTTTCCAGAAGAATGGAAGAAGGCCCGCCTAGCTCTTATTTCAAAGCCAGGGAAGGAGCCATGCTCGGCCTCAGCCTACAGGCCCATCTGCCTTCTTGACACAGTTGCCAAGGCCGTGGAGTCAATACTCGCGAGCAGACTCAATGACGCAATCGAGGAAAAGCAAATCTCACTCTCAGAGGATCAGTCCGGGTTTCGTAAAGGGAGGTCCACGCGTCATTTGCTCGGTCCTCCAACAGCTTTGCATCCCTTGCGGTGACCAAGATTGCCAGTCGTCGGCATAAGCAATGAACTCAACACCAAAACGCCTGCTTATTTCTAGCACGCCGTCGTACGCTAGGTTCCACAGCGTAGATCCTAGTACGGAACCTTGTGATACACCTGCAGTCATCGCGTACTCCCTGCCGTCGTAACTCACACTTTGTTTGGCCAGATACGATCATACGCTGACTGTACGCTGGTATTCTCTTTTTCTCTACCGCATTCAGGATCACCCCCAAATTGTGCTGTTAAACGCATGCTTTACATCTAGCAATATCAGGAGGCAAATATTACAAAGTCCAGGGCTTTTCTCTCTTCTTTGGCCTTAGCGAGTATATTGTTAATGGGCTGGAGCGTAGACCTTCCTCTACAAAACCTGTACTGATCCTCTGAGAGCGAGACTTGCCTTTCTTCGATTGCGCCGTTGAGTCTGCTCGCGAGTATTGACTTCACGGCCTTGGCAACTGTATCAAGAAGACAGAAGGGCCTGTAGGCTGAGGCCGAGCATGACTCCTTCCCCGGCTTTGGAATAAGAGCTAGGCGGGCCTTAATCTACTCTTTTGGAAACCGTCCCTCTCTCAGGTGTGCGTCTACGACAGTTTTAAAGGCCGACGGGCACTCCTTCATTAGGCATTTCATCACCTACGGAAGTATGCCGTCGGGTCCTGGGGCCGTGCTTTATGGCATCCTTTCAGCCGGTCGCCGGATCTCTTCGAACGTAGCAGGAGGAATATCCTCCTTATTCACCACAATAGGGTCTCTGCCTTCCTCCGTCTGCATCGGAAAAAGCAAGCCACAATGGCTTCTATGAGATCCGGTGGGATCAATGGTGCTTTCGTGCCCAATTTGCCCACTACAATTTTGAAGGGACTGAAGGGCCCCCACACGTGCATCTCCTTGATCAGTTGGTTCCAGCACCGAAACTCACTCTTTTTGATGGTGGTCTTCAGGTTCGAGCGTGTCGCCTTACATTTGGACCAGAGATAATCTGCTTTTTTCCGCCACTCCTGCTCAGCCGAATTCGTTCTCGCCTTTTCAATTTTCCAACGGACTCCAATATAACGACGCCGGGCTCCAATGCACTCTCTCAGTGCAGTGGCTACCTCGGAGGACTACCAGTAATTTGACGCAGCGGTTCTCTGCCGCGGGTGTCTTGAAGCTGGCATTGCCTTCTCGCATGCTTTAAGAAGGATCTTGCCTAAGCTTTTTTCATTAAAGGTGTCCTCCAGTTCGTTACAGCCCCGAACTATTTCCTCCCTAAGCTTCTCCTTCCTCATCCCTCGAGTCGACCATCTGGGTCTGTGGGTCTGTGTGTGGCACACAGCGGCAGGGACCGTGTTCTTGAGTGCTCCTTCGTTTTTCACCGTGACTGTAATAAAGCGATGACCACTAAGGTTGTCATCGTATTTGAGGATCACTCAGTCTACTACTCTGTAGGCTGTGCCCGCGGCGCTCATCGTCAGGTCCATAAAGGTTTCCTGACCTCTGCAGGCAAACGTCGCTGCCGCTTTCGGGTTGTTCATAACCAGGAGGTTCCGTTCGGCCAACCCTTCCATCAGAAATTGTCCTCGAAATATGGTGCGCCTACAACCTCAAAGCACAGACGCTGCGTTGAACTCTCTCGTGATAATCTGGGCCTGATGATCCCGCGTTCTAACGCTGACGTCCAATGCCTTAAGGTATTCATCAAATTCCTCTTGACGTCTGTTGGGGGAGAAACAGCAGCTATAGAACACTGCGCCTCGTCGACCTGTATCCAGGCGAACCTCTTTCCCTGGCCCCTGTCTCGGATTGCGATATCTTTTCGACAATTAGTCCACCTGATCGCGGTGTCCGTTCTTTTGTCTACCGTCGATACCCCTTTGTCCGCTGCCTTTGCCAGGGTCTCATTTGGCTCTGACAAGAGGCATAGGTCTAATGGACCGGTCTACTGCTGCCGCTAGGAGGTCATATGCGGCCCTGTTGTCAAGATTCCCTGATCCGTTCTTGCCGCCGTGGCTGTATCTGCTGCTGTATCTACTACTGCATCTCTGGCCGAAGTTGGAAGCTTCGTCGTGTGTCTCCTACTTGGCCTCTTCCAACCACTTTCCTCCGTTTTATGGTTTGCCCTAGTCTCCTTTATTACCGGGCAATTGGCACCATTCTATACATATCGGCTGAAAGTGAACTCGTTTACTTCGTTCACTTACACAGGATTGTATTATAAATTGATTAATATATATATATATATATATATATATATACGAGGTGTGTTCAAAAAGCGACTTTTGTGTTTTTTCAAAAATTATTTATTTATTCATGAATATCTATTTTGTCCCCTTCAAAGTAATCCCCATGAGATATTATACACTTGTGCCAACGGTTTTTCCAATCTTCGAAGCACTTCAAAAAACCATTTTTTTTTATCTTGTTCAGCTCCTCCTTCGATGCCGTCTTTATCTCGTCAAGCGTAGCGTAACGTCGTCCTTTCATGGGCCTCTTCAGTTTAGGGAACAAGAAAAAGTCACAGGGGGGCAGATCTGGGGAATACGGTGGCTGCGGCATCATTAGTGTGTTGTTTTTGGCCAAAAACTCGCGCACAAGCAACGATGTGTGAGCAGGGGCGTTATCGTGGTGCAAAAGCCAATTTTTGTTCTTCCACAAATCCGGGCGTTTCTGGCGGATTGCTTCGCGCAAATTGCGCATAACTTGCAGGTAATATTCCTTATTGACCGTTCTACCCTGTGGCAAGAACTCATAATGCACCACGCCCCTGCAATCGAAGAAAACTGTCAGCAAAACTTTCACATTCGACCGAACTTGGCGCGCTTTTTTCGGTCTTGGTTCGTGCGGCAGCTTCCATTGAGATGATTGAGTTTTGGTTTCCACGTCATAACCATAAACCCACGATTCGTCACCAGTTATGACCCTCTGGAGCAAATTTGGGTCGTCGCGGACAGAGTCCAACATCTCATTAGCAATGCTCATGCGATGCTGTTTTTGGTCGCAATTGAGCAATTTTGGTACGAATTTTGCGGCGACCCGTCTCATGCCCAAATCATTGATAAAAATCGAATGGCACGAGCCAATCGATATGTTTAGGTCCTCAGCAACTTCTCTAACGGTGATTCGACGATTGGCCAATACCATTTTCTCCACTTCATTAATTTTTTCGTCTGTTGTTGAAGTGCTCGGGCGTCCGGCACGCTCTTCGTCGTTCACATCTTCTCGGCCTTCTGAGAACATTTTGTACCACCGATAAACGTTGCTTCGGTCCAAGGTAGCTTCTCCGTATGCCACAGTCAACATTCGGAATGCATCCGCGCACTTAATTTCGTTTTTCACACAAAATTTGATACAGGTTCTTTGATCCATTTTTTTTAATAGGTACAAATCGAAGACGATCCAAAACACGTGCAAGCAAAGCAGCTGTCAACAATTAAGTGAACATTCAAAATGGCCGAGCTTGTCGGCATAAGTGAGAGACATGAGTACCAACATAACGCCACAAAAATCGAAATTCGAATATACGTAACCCACGAAAATTTAAAAGTCGCGATACACACCTCGTATATATATATATATATATATATATATTAATCAATTTATATTACAATATATATAAAGTTGTCAGCATTGAAATCGCTAACGCCTTGACTCGAAACTGTATTTAAAATTATGACGCGTAACGAAAATAATGCAGCACATGAGAACACTTAGATATCAACGGATGTTGCAGTACTGTAAGTCGTGCAATCGATCCCAGCGAGACATACCACCTCGAAACAATCAAACTGAAATTGTCATTCCTAAGCAAGATGTTTTCTTCACCCGTTGCATTAAAATGTTAATTTTATTAAATTTAAGTGCAAGTCTTAAATACAGGTATATGCAGACAAATAGAGAGTAAAGTTAATAAAAGTATAAAGTATGCTCTACAAGAAGAGACTTAGATATATTAGCAAAGCAATGGAGTTCTGCATTTAATTAATACTAAGATATACGTACGCTTATAGACAGCAAAGCTAAATCAAGTAGTTACCGTTTTCAGTAGTTTATTTACTTTTAATCAGCGTTATACTCATTGTCATAAGCAAACATTTATGGGGAATAAAAACAGTTTCTACTGGATCTACGGAAACCCTGCGGCTGACGGAAGAGACCCTTTCACGACCGCAGCGTCGCCGCGCTAGACCTCGATCGATATGCGTTGCAACAGGTATTCGCTAGCGCTAGGTTTTGGGTTGCAGCGATAGCTTTCCTGCCCAGTTTCTTAAGAAATTTGATCCGATCGGTCCAATGGTCTCTGTGGCGATCGGTTGAACTATAAATTGCGACTCTAGTTCCTGGTATTTCGTCAATTTTCGGTTCTCTGCGAGCCGAGCCCCCGCACCCACCCCACGGTTCGTGTTTTGAACGTAGCCTATTTACTTATTCTTCTTGCACAGGCGATATTGAAATTGGCGTGTTATGGATGTATAATTTAAGAGCTTAATGATAGTTAAAATTAGAAAATGTAAAGAAACACACCTACATGGCATACACATCTACTATAATCGAGCATATAAAATATCTTGTGTACAAGGTATAGTAAAGTCTTATACCTTATAACTGTAACGGCAGCTCAACTAACGCAGTGTAACTTTGCATTATATATAAGAAGTGTCTGCCTTGGGTACAGATATATAGCAAAAAGCAAATTACTGTACCACACACTCTATATACATAAAGACTAGCGTGTACATATTGTGTATCATATATGGCGCATTATATATCGCAATATTGTATCACACAATCAGTAAATCATTCCCAAGAAAAGGCCCTAACAAGAGCTCCGGATGCTAGCCGAACGGGAGCTCAGATAAAAGAGACTGGCGGCGGACTGGAGACTGGCTCCGCGACTAGGATCCTCATTAATCAAGAAACGGCAGAAGCTGGAGCTGAACGAATGCTCCAGGACGCTCCAGAGAAGCCCGAAGAAACGGGTCACAAGGAAGTGAGAAAGGCGATCGAAACATCTTATGGACTGGACTCCATGATTGAAACACTACTAAAAATGCGTCCGCATTGAAAACACTTACCGTAAAGCACACCAAGACCCAAAATGACATTAAAAGGGTTTCAGAAAAGCTCCACAGGGCGGCCAGGAGACTTCATGAAGATGGCCGTCTCGAACTGGCTGAGTTGCGAAGTAAGCTAAAAGAGGCTCAAAAGCCGGAGACGGAGCTCCAGCCAGCAGATGCTTCAGAGGCGACCCTAGTCACAAAGGCATCTGGAGATCCGCACTTCTGCAACAGATGTAAGACGGAGATCAGCGCCGAGGAGATTAGGAAAGAGAAAAGAGGAGCAGCGCGCAGCAGAGCTGCACAGGCGCATGAAGGAGGCAACGACTGAGGAGAAGGTGATCACGCTGGTCAAAGAGAATTGGCCTATACGACCCTATAGCAAGACAAAGAATGTTCACGGTAGCATTTTGACAGAAAGAGAAGTGAGGCGCTGGTCATACGCGAAGGGTCGGCCAAAGACTCAGAGCTCCTTGCCCGCTAGACGCCGCAATTCCCGGCGGTAACCCGAGTAAAGGTTGTCAAGCCTGGAAACGTGGCAGTATTTCGAACCCGTGCGAAATTGGTACCGGAAAACGGAGATTCCGCCGCAGAGGAATTAGAGAGAGGAATTACAGATCACTAGAGCTCTCCTGGTCGGAAAACTAAAGGAAGGAGAACTTGAGGTCAAAAGCGTCGTAAGGCTCTTCCGACAAATGACCACGCATCTACAGCGAGCTGAACAAGACGCCGCTCAAACGAGACAGAAGAGACGCCCAATCGCGGTCCACTTCCCGGAATACCTGGACACAGTAATAGCCCAAAAAGACCGCAGAGGCATGTTGGAAAGGACAACTCGACGCTTCAGTAGATTTCTGCCTCAAGAAAGGCCAGAAAAAAGGAGGGAAGGAGAAAGAAAGCGTCAAAAGCACACACAGAACCGCCAGAACGAACACAGTGGTGGTCCGAACGGGAGGTGGCTCCTACACCGACATCCTTAAAGTACTGCAACCAAAGTCTGCCTGGACCAGTTTGGAGTACAGGTTCAGGTCAAGGGGGCGGCTAACGGAGACATCCGGCTCAAAGTACGAGAAAAAGAGGCCGGGGAATGTGAAAAATTTGCAAATCAGGGTAAGGTCTTATCGAAGGTTAGTGTCGAAACCTGGCAACGGGACGCACAAATAAAGCAAATCCTCCACGGCCTTAAACAGGGCACCTCTAAGGAGCAACTGAAGCAAGCCGTCAAAAATTAGTTTCAGGGCGAGCGCGAGGTAACAGCAGAGGTCCCACACAAAGCGGCAAATGGAGGCTGGATCTCCGCCCTGGTCATAAGTAGAAGGATCGGCAAGGCCTAGTGTGGGTTGGTCAACGTGCCGTTGTGGCTGAACGGATCGATCTCCCATGCTGCACGAGATGCCAGGCGAAGGATTGTGCTGAAGAAATGCCTTAAGACCGCAGATGCTATCGCTGCGGAGCCACTGGACATCTAGCAAGAAACTGCACTGCAGAGATCAGAGAGTGCTACGGTGGCAGGGCACTCAGGGAACTCAGTGGCATGTTTTGCCTACAGAAAAGGGGTGGACGATCTGCGAAGGAAGAAGATATATCTACTGCTCCGACAAGAGGGATCGCAGAAGAGTGCCAGTTGCCCGGCAACAGAGGAGACTAGGGCAAACCACGAAACGGAGGGAAGTGGTTGGAAGAGTCCAAGTAGGAGCACACGATGAAGTTTCCCTCTTTGGCCAGAAATGCAACGGCAGATGCGGCAAGAACGGATCAGGAAATCTCGATAAGCTATGGAAATTAAGGTCTTGCAGGTTAATCTCTATAGATGCAGGGCCGCACATGACCTTCTTGCGGCAGCAGTAGACCGGTTGGGAGTTTACCTATGCCTCTTGTCAGAGCCAAACAAGGCCCTGGCAAAGGCAGTGGACAAAAGGGTATGGACAGTAGACGAAATAACGGACGCCGCTACCTGGTGGACAAAATGTCGAAAATACATCGCAGTCCGGTTAAGGGCCCATAGAAAGAGGTTCTCCTGGATACAGATCGATGGGGGCGCAGTATTCTATAGCTGCTACTTCTCTCCCAACAGAGGCCAAGAGGAATCTGCAGAATACTTTGAGGCACTGGACGTCAGCGTCAGAACGCAGGATCATCAGGCCCAGATTATCACGGGAGATTTCAACGCGGCTTGTGCTTTGGGGTAATAAGCGCACTAACTTTCGGGGACAATCCCTGAGGGAATGGCTGGCCGATCGGAACCTTCTGGTTATGGACAACCCGAAAGCGGTCGGGACGTTCGCCCGCAGAGATCAGGAAGCCTTTATAGACCTGATGATTAGCGCCGCAAACACACCCTACAGAGTAGTGTACTGGGATGTCCTCGAACACGACGAAACTCTTAATGACCACCGATATATTACATTAACGGTGAAAAACGACGAATCACTCAAAAGCACGGTGCCTGCCGCTGGGTGCTACAGGCCCAGATGGTCGGCTCGCAGAATGAGAACGGAGAAGCTTAAGGAGGAGATAGTTTGGGGCTGTAACGAACTATAGGGCACCTTCAACGAGAAAAGCTTAGGCAAAATGCTCCGTAAAGCATGTGAACTGGCAATGCCAGCTCCAGTATATCCACGGCGGAGAAACGCTGCACCAAAGTACTAGTGGTCCCCCGAGATGGCCGCCGTACGTAGAGAGCCCGGCGCCGCTACACTAGAGCCCGTAGGAAGGCCAAAAAGCCGAGAACGGAATCGTTCGAGCAGGAGTGGCGGAATAAAGTAAATTATCGCTGTTCCGAATACAAGGCGTCGATGTCGCATTCACAGTCGACGATATATGCGAAGAGCTAGCAGATTGCGGTGTGGTGCACGCTTGACAGTTATTCCCCACAGGTCACGCTCGTAAATCCCCACTCAGCAAGGTGATCCTGGCGTTTGACCACCAACCGCCTGTATCTGTCTTCCTGGAGTACAAGATCCACTCAGTCGTACTGGAGCCTGATCAACAGAAGTTGTGCTACAATTGTTAATGAGTGGGGTATCTAGCGGACAGGTGCACTTTTCGCAAGGCCTGCAAGAAATGTGGAGGTTCTGATCATCTGGCGTCCAGTTGCACCAAACAATCGAAATGTGTAAACTGTGGTGGCCCCTACGCGGCCGGATCGCCATCTTGTCCGCGTGTGGCTTATCTCCGTGAGCGTAACAGAATTATCATGGAGGCCAGAGTTCTTCAGCAACTTGAGGCAGCGCACCTGAGTGCTTCGATCACGGAGGAACCTGATGTCACAGCCACAGTCGCAGAAAACGCACAAACCAGCTGTTCTAACAGCAGCAAAGCTTCCTACGTAGCAGTTCTTAGGGGCATATCTGCGACGCAAAAAAGCACCTCGCCTCAGCTGCTTCTCCCTAATCCGCGATCATTACCAAAGCCCAAACAAAAGCGAGCCAATGCACACAGGAGTCGCCTAAGTTCGATCGCGATGCGCCTCTCAGTTTATCACAAAGAGAAACATCCATACTAAGACGTCGCGCAGAGATGTTGGAGGCGCCTTAACAGACGTCGCCAACATGTTGGAGGGCACCAGTCCTCATTTGGCCGCAACCTTAAAAACGGTTTGCAGATGTCCTAAAACCTCTCTTGGCCCTTCTATTTCTTGCAGACAAGCTCAAATCTCTTACATCATAGTGCCAGATGACGAACACTCAAACGATACTTTTGTTTTTGGTGACCCCAACAGGGCTATATGCTCTGTGTGTAAAGCTGTATTCACGAGAAGGGGTCTTGCCAGGCATATATCGGTCAGACACGCCAACGCCGTCAACAATCCGTCCACATCCCACCAGGCTCTGGCAGAAGAATTTGATGTTAACACACTACTTACCGATATCCAGGCGTCATGCCAAACTGTTACGCATTTTACCTAAATTTGTGCGGCCTACTGTTGCGGAGTAGCTCACTAAGGTCTTCCTAAACGTCGCCAAGGACAACGACCTCTTCGCCTGGTACTCTCTGTTCTCGTTCGCTCCGGTCGTGTTGAGACTTCCCCGGGCCAGGAAAGACGCTCAATAACTGTCTGTTCTGGTCAGAACGCTCAGGGATATGACGCACGAGAAATCACGACGCAAAGTTATGGCCCACCGCGATGACGATCTTCCCAGACGAGTGAGTCAAGCTGTCAGAAGGCGATATTTCCGGTGCTACCAGATTAGTGAGCCCCCAGGATACGCTAGCGCCATCCAACGAAAATACAGAAGCTCTTCGCTCCAAACATCCAGACGCGCCATTGGAAATCCATGCCCACACCTCCGGCAGTCACACTGTCTTTTTCAACCTCACGTAAAGAGATACTGAATGCAATGAGGACTTTTAGCCGAAGTTCAGCTGCCGGCTTAGACTTCATAAGGCCTTGTCTGATGCAGGACTTGTTGCCTGGTGCACTGGGAAGCACGGCCAGTCGACTAGCGGACGCCATTGCTAAAGTGGTTGATGTGCTCATATGGGGCTCGCCCCCGTCTCCTCTTTCACCACTTATCTGCGGGGCAAGAATGTTTGCATTAAAAAAAAAGACTCCTTACGTCCGATCGCTTGTTCCTCAGTCGTTTGCCGGCTAAAATCGGCTGCTACGATAATAAGGAGGCTATTTCAGCAACTCTTATATAACACCAGCTAGGATTCGCTGCCCCTGGGGGTGCAGGGGTCCACTGTGCCCGTGCAATCGCGCAAAATGCCAACGGTAGTGGTCAAATTGAACTTCCGAAACGCCTTTAATAGCGTCCGGAGAAATCATTTGCTTCGAGCCGCCAAGTCGTGAGCATCATTACTGTTTCACCAGACGATCCTGGCCTATGGTTCAGGACCATCCCACCTAGAAATGCCCCAGAGCGTTATGGCATCGCAGACAGGTCTTTAGCAGGGTGATGCCATGGGTCCTCCACTTTTTTGTTTGTGTATCAAGGAATTAGTGGATTCACTAATTCACAGGGTGGGCTGCATAACCAGCTTCAAATGCGCCGCCATCGACCATAGAAGGTGCTAGGGAGTCGGTAACGGTTGCATTCCAAACCAGCATTTTGTCTCGCTCGAGTGGTGTATGTGTCATCCCGTCTGGACGCCTGCCGTCCTCCACGCAGAGGCCCGGGGGTTCGAGGATGCACGGACGACCTCATGACCTAAGGGCTCTGCTGAAGGTCTCAATGATAGCGGCATGTCGAGGGCGTCGGCCTGCGCTGATAATACACGATAAGCCGTGATGTCCCAGTTTGTCGACGGGGTGATCACATTGACACCGAAGGGGGCTAACCAGGTCTGTGCCCAGTCTTAGGCCTACTGCTATGCGAATCGTCTCGTCATCAAGAAGGGTTCCTATGGGTGCACTAGAAAGCGCATGTAACCAGGCGCCTGAATCCTTGGCGGAAACGGCGTGTAGGCGAGCTCTGGTCGTGTCGTCGGCAGCTTCATTGAGGAGCCGTCGTTTTACTTCAGTGTGCAAAGGGGCACTCCAGTCACGTTGGGATAGTATGTTGTCAGGCCTGCCTCGGCACCGGGCCTCAAGGTTCTCCTGAAGCTGAGCTAAGCGGCTTCTAAACTGGCCAACTCCTGCTGTATCTAAAAGGGGGGTTGCCCTATTGTTTGCGCTTAGCATGAATGAGACTATGGCAGGGCCGGCCAAGGTCTTCAAGTTCGGAACCCCGAGGCCTCCTTGAGAAACGGGCAGTAATGCCTGTTGCCGTGCGGTAGACGGTAGAGATGTGTTAAGCAGAGCCTCGAGGGTAGAGAGTGTCAACTCGTTGAGCGCTTGCAAGTCGTCGGCCCGATTAGATAGGTCAGTTCCTCGAAGAAGATGGATGAGTCTCAAGGAAGAGAAAGAAGACCTGAGAAAGTTATTGCTTTTAGTGCGACTAGCAGACTGACACTAAACCCGGTAAAATGTGAAGCATATGTCACAGCTCTCAAAAAATTTGAGCCATTAGATTTAAGGAACCTTTTTAACTTGCTCCCGGGCTGTCGCGTAGTAGACAAGGTTAACCTGGAGCTGCTAGGTGTCCCCTTATTGCCTGACGGCATTGCAAATGAATTAGACAGTCGAAGAGACACACTCGGTTTTGCCACAGGCAGACTACCCCAATTGGGGGCCCACTGCGGCTTATTCCTCCTTAGATCTTGTTTTTCAGCCACGAAGTTAACACACGTCCTTAGAGGTTGCAACCTGTTTTTATCAGAGCTCATCAGAGCTCTTACAGTATATATACTTACCTGGACTTAGTTTAGACATCTTAAAGATCATACTAAATCTTAAGCTGACTGATGCGGTAAGGAAACAGGTAATGCTTTCGGTTCCTTTAGGCGGTTTAGGTGTGCCGGACGCGGTCATGATGGCAGGACCCGCAATCGTGTCGTCATTGACCCAAGCGGCGGACAGGGTTAAAGCATTATTATACAGTGATAAGTGGGATGCCTATAACGTTGAACTTCAAAGGCTGACCGACGAATTGTCATTGTTATTTGATTCTCCTCCGGACGATAGGGCTAACCAGGGCAGTTGGACAGCCCCCCTACAAGAAAAGCGACTAGCAAACCTCGTTAATAGAACACCTTCTGTTAATAGAGCCAGGCTTTGCGCTGTTAGTAATCAAGGGACTGGGGCTTGGTTACAGGCCCTACCCTGTCCGCGAATTGGGACTCTGTTAGACGACGAGACGACGCGTATAAGCGCAGGGTTGCGGCATGGTGTTGACCTAGTCGTGCCCCACCGATGTCGTTGTGGTTGTTTCGTGGACGCGTTGGCCCATGATGGCCTGTCATGCGGGCTGAGTGCAGGCCAAAGAGCGCGTCACTCCGCTTTAAATGACACCTTCAGTCGCGCACTTAGATCTGCCAGCTTCCCGTGCGTTCTAGAGCCCCGGGGTCTTTCGAGAAATTATGGAAAAGACCTGACGGTCTGACTTTGTAGCCCTTTGAGCGTGGCCGCATGCTTGTTTGAGACGCAACTGTAACCGGCCCACTAGCCCCTTCGATGGTCGGTGCAGGTGCGGACCGAGCAGGTCATGCCTCCAGGTTAGCTGAGGCTAATAAATGCAGAAAATGCTCAAGCGTCGATTATCCGCACGATTTTCACGCAGTCCCCCTGACGCTCAAGCTGATTCAGCGGGTCGGTAAAAGTCTTTAATCTTTTGACAGGCGACTTGAGGGCATCGAATTCTTGCGTCAGAGGCTGTCGCTCGATATTCAACGAGGAAATGCAGCGTCTGTTCGGGGCACATTGTTGAACTGGGCTAATCCTGGGTTAGAGAACCCGTGATCACACGTTCGCGCGGAGACAATTGTCCACTCTAAAGTGCTAAGATAGTGAAGTCATAAAAATAAATAATATCCACCGGTGTTTTTACTACATGTAGCTCAATCATCAATGGCATGTATCATAGTTGAAAAACGCATTATTTATTTGGGCACATCGATTATTATACTGGTGATCTGTAGCTATACGGACCCTCAACACCGCTAACAAAAGACAAGCACTACAGAAAACGCTATAAGCCGCTTTTAAGTGGTGCCTGAACAACCAAAATCATCATATTGTAAGCAGAAAAATTGTTATCTTCTGCCTACGTAGTAGAGGATCCCACAGAGTACAACTGAATGGCTTTCAACAGCGTAAGGTTTATTAATAAAAATACGAAAACTTCAACTTCGGCCAACTGCCTCTCATACGGCTACACTGCCGACAACTACGACGTCTTACGTCGTTCACGCAACTTCTCTGCGACCCGATCTCCTCGGCAGCCGTCGCCAGAGTACGGATTGCAACGTGTTCGCTGAACATCGTTCTTTATCAACAACGACGAGGAGATCAACTAGTAGTAATGCATATATAGCAAATAAATGAATCCCGACTCTCACACTCGGCCAATGCTACCGATAAATTGTCGATGTCCTCATCGAGTGAACTTGTAAACGTTTAATAATCATTATAATAATAAGTTGGTTGTCGTCGACGCCTGGAGCTTCGTCTCGGCTCCGCTATCGCCTCTGCGTCCAACGCTTGACCGCTTCTTGTAGGCCGCGCTCGCTTCTCCTTGACGGTCGCTGCCTCCCCGGCAGAGTCGCTAGTCGTAACTGCCGGCGAATGAATCGTCGATTGTGGCTCGTCTCCACGATCAGCCGCGTTCTCAACTTGCTTTTCGCCGGTGTATCCAGCGGAGTCAACGGCAGTACTTGACGAGTGCTGTGTTGATCTCGCGACGTCGCCAGCATCCGAGTTGTCATTCGCACTACCCACCGGTTCGGTCATCGAAAGCTTATCCGGCGTACTAAACAGTTCTCCGCTTGCGTCTGAATCGACGGCCAATACCGTATCGCCCCTTGCGCTTAGTTCATACTGATCTTCGTGCTCGCTGCTCGCTAGATTATACGGCTTTAATTGAGAACAATGAGCAGTCGTTGTATAACCGTTCCCGGTTATCAGGTCTGTTATACGGTAGGTGTCGCTTGGCAGGACCTCCGTAATTAGCATCGGACCTCGATACTTGGGCTGAAGTTTCGTCGATTCGCCCGTATGCTGCGGTAGTCGCCGGACGACTACAACTTGTCCAACCGAAAACCGCCGATGTCCTGTTCTCTTCTTGTTGTAATACTTGCTAAACTCTTCTTGTGCCTTCAGAATGCCTTGATATATTTCGTCATGCAAATTTGCTGGCGGCGTCCATTGGCTCGCTTGCTGCTCGTCGACAAAAGCCGAAACTCGGTCATGTTGTGGAACATATCCGTGCAAAATTTCGAATGGCGACCGTCCCGTACTTTTCGACGGCGCTCGGTTAATATAGTTCTCAACCGTCGCGAGCTTCTTCGGCCAGTCTCTTCCATCGGCCAGTTCGCAATATGTTCGTAGCAGCCGAGTCACTTCCTTATTCATTCGTTCACATTGGCCGTTTCCCTGAGGGTGCTGCGTCGAATTTAGAACATGGCGAATGGTATGCTGTCTCATCAGTTCAGAAAACTCCGACGATGTGAACGCTGTCCCTCTGTCAGATACAATCGTGGTCGGCGCTCCAAAACGGTTTATGACAGTTTTCAAAAAATTGACAACATAGCGCGATGCCGTCGATTTAACAGCCTCGAGCAGCACATATTTCGAAAATCCGTCAACCACAATCAAAACGTGCTCGTTGCCGTGAGATTTGGGAAATGGACCAATGTGGTCGACGTGTAGTCGAAGAAATGGACGCCGTTCGGGTGGTATCGGATTTAGCATACCGTCTTTCTTTCCACTTTGTCCCTTCACAAAGAGACACTCGATACACGAACGAACTTGTTGATCAACGTAATTCTTCATTCGAGGGAACCAGTACCTTTGTCTTATGATCTGCAGCGTCTTCTCCAATCCGTAATGACCTGCTTCATTATGCGCTATTACAAACACATATTTCCGGAAGTCACGCGGAACAACGAACAGATGGTGCGGCCGGCCGACTCCCCCTCCCCCGCCATCAATAACCCGATACAGCACATTTTTCACAAGTGCGTACCCCTGCACCACACTTTTCTCCTTGCTTGATCGTTGGGCTTTTCCCTTATTCAAAATGTCGATAATTTGCTTAAGTTCAACATCACTGGCTTGCGCCATTCCCACTTGGGTCTCAATCGAAACTGCCATCACTCTCTTCATTTCTTCTCCTTCCTTGGCCGCCTGTTCTGCGCGCAGCGGCGTTGAAGTCCACCGGTGTTTCGTCTGACTATCCTTTTCATCCTCAGAGCTGGAGTCGCTCAACGGCCCTCTTGATAGAGCATCGACGTGCGCCATCGACGTAGCCGCGCGGTGCCTTACGTCGAAGTCGAACTCGGCTGTGTCTTCAATCCATCTAGCCATCTGTTTTGAAACAGCCGTCGCCGACACTGTCTTGAGGGCGTTGACTGCGATGCAGTCGCTCACCACAGTGAACTTCTGCCCGTGCAGATAATACCTGAACTTCTTCAACGCCCAAACCACGGCAAGCTGCTCGGCCTTCGTGGAGTGGTAGTTTATTTCTGACGTTGTCAGTTTGCGACTTATCGCATAAACCAATCTCCATTGGTCGTCCGCTTTCTGCAATAGCATTGCAGCAATCCCAACTGCCGATGCATCGGTATGCACTTCTGTCTCTCTTTCTCGATCGAAGTTGATCAACACCGCGTCACCTGTCAATGCCGTCTTTAGAGCGTTAAATGAGCGCTCACACTCGTCATCCCATACGAACTCAACGCTCTTTCTCAGCAATCTACTCAACGGTGCAGCCACTACAGCGAAACCTCTTACAAACCGACGGAAGAAACTAGCGAGTCCCAGGAATCGCCTCACCGCCGACGCATCTGTTGGGGTCGGAAATTCGCCGATCGCCTGTGTCTTCTGCAAACCGGGCCTTACGCCGTTCTCGGAGAGACGAAATCCTAAAAAGTCGACTTCCCTTGCAAAGAAATGACACTTTTCTAAGCGAATAGTGAGCTTCGCCTTCATCAGCGCTTTCAAGATCCGCTCAATCGCCGTAAGTTGCTCGTCGTAGCTGTTGCCTGCAGTGATGAGGTCGTCCATAAATGGAAAGGCTGTCTTTTCACCAATCTCTTCCTTAACTCTTGTCATAAGTTGTTGAAACTCCGCCGGAGCAGTGGCTAAACCCATCATCATCACCTTTGGCTGGTAATGGCCGTCAGGGGTGACGAAGGCAGCTTTCTCCGCGGATTTCTCTTCCATTGGGATTTGGAAAAATCCCCAGGCCAGATCCATCGTCGTATATAACTTCTTACCACCAACCGCGTCTAGGATGTCGTCTATCAATGGCATTGGAAACTGAGCCTTTACCGTTTGAAGATTCAGCTTACGGTAATCAATAACGAGGCGAAAACTGTTGTCACGTTTCCGTACCAATAGGACGGGGCTGGCGTAAGCTGACGTTGATTTCTCAATCATGCCCGCCTGCATCATTTCGCCGATCAGCTGTTGCATTGCCTCTCGCTCCACGCTCGACAATCGGTAAGGTTTCGCCGCTACTGGTCGGCTTCCCGGTACTTCAATAATTTTAAACTCTGCTAATGGCGTGTGGCCTAGATTCTTCATCGACGTGGCTATTACCGGCGCGTGTTGATACAGCAGTGACCTTAACTTAGCTTCAATAGGGCCCGGGGTGCCCTCTCCAACCTGTAGTTGGAGGTTCTCTCCGTTTATCGACGCATCCACGCGCATTGCATTCACCGACGCCGATGTCCCCGCTGTGACCTTGCCACTGTCTCTAGGCTCCGCCGTCTCTTCTCCTGGTACCACTTGGTAAGTGATATCTTCCACGTCAACCAAACGCCCTCGTTTGACCACAGCGCCTTTCTTTAGCTGACTAATCTCATCCCCGTAGTTGACCACAGGCAACACGGCGTCCACTCCGTCGCTTACATCCAACAGTATTCCACTACGACCATTATGGCCTTCGACCATTACCGGGCCATCCACCGCCTCGATCGGCCGTACACGAACCAAGCAGACGCTTCGCGGAAGAAGCTCAGTGCTTTCCTTGGCGACGAGTTCGACCTTTGGCTCTACCGAGCCTGGTAGTAACTTCACTAGCTCCGGGTACGCCGCTGAACTGAGAATAATAGCATTACCCTCTCGGTAAACTGTAACCAGCTCTCGGCGGTCGAGCAGGTTCTTGCCCAATAAGATTGACTCCCCGAGCATCGCACCATCCTCCAGCACGGTAAGTGCCACTTCTTCATGCACCATGCCGTCGGCCGCTACCGAGACCATGCACTCGCCGACCGGCGTACAAAAGCCACCACCAATACCCTGGACGCGACCAACGGTCGTCGGTCGTATTTTCAGACCCATCTGCAGGGCTGCCTTACGAGACACACACGTTATATCAGACTGGGTGTCTACTTTGGCTTGCCATTTCTTGCCGTCCACTACTACGAGCTTGACTCCGCTCTCGTCAGCCACACGAGATTCAATTGCGCTGCTGGTTGACCTGTACGTTACCTGTCGCACGCTCTGGACCTTGCAATCACGACTTATGTGTCCTGCGTTCCCGCATTTGAAGCACGTAGGGAGCCGTGTGCGATCGCTTCTGTTTTCGGCGCTATTGCTGCCACCGTCCCGGTCCCAATGACGTGGCTGATGCTCCGCGGCCGTATGCCTCCACGCATAGCTTAATGCGTTCTGCTGCTGGCCGTCCCTGGATTCTCTAGAACTTGGCTTTACCCAGTTCTCAGCTCTATGGCCAACATTCTGGCCCCGACTGTATCTCGACTGATCTGTCATAGAGCCGCTCTTGGTCGCACCGCCACTGGCTTGCCGCCAACGCTCCTGCAGATCAATCGCGTCTTGGATATCGTGGATCAGCGAGGATATATCATCATGTTGCTGGCGCGCCACATCTTGAATCAAAAATCCAAACTCCGGACGCAACCCGGTAAGCACACGCGATTTGATTTCTTGCGTCGATAACGGTAGCTGCAACGCTAAAGCTTCAAGCCGCCGGGCGTAACTACCGATAGATTCACCCGTCTGCTGCCGACACGCACAAATTTCGTCTAGGAGGACACTTTTGTCTGCCTTTCGGTCAAAGGCAGCCATGAACATCGTCCGCCACTCATCGAAGTCGCGACACCTGTGTCCGTGGGTTGTGTGCCATGTTCGGGCTTCTCCGCACATTTTAACGAACAGCACGCGACTTGTTTCCGCCCAGGACCACTCTCCAATCTTCTTCGCTAGCTCAAACATTCGGATCCACTCTCTGGCCGGCAAGCCTCTTTCTCCATAATACGAGTCTACTTGACTGCAAACATCAACAAATGCTTCAGATCGCACAGCCACCACTTGTGTCGCCGCCGGTGCCATAGTTGCTGTTGGTTGTTCTGTCCTCGGTACTTCTGTTTTCAGCACTTTCTCCATTACGAATGTTTGAAATTCTTCTTGCTGTTTCCGAAATTCTTCTAGCTTTTTATGGTTATCTGCAGCCATATTCTGCATAATTTTTGCTAGGGCACCAACAGTATCTTCGAGTGACTTGCTTTCTGTCTCCTCCATTTTGTTCAGACTGCGTCTTCGGTCACCACCAAGCCACACCAAAAAATCACTGAGTCACTCACTTCGGTCGTTCCGCCGATTCAGGCCTAACTCGAACCTACGTTATATCAAGCCACCAGCCGCAGGTCTGTGCGTCCGCCGTTAAGACGAACTGAGATCCCACCGCTGCCACCAAAATGTAAGCAGAAAAATTGTTATCTTCTGCCTACGTAGTAGAGGATCCCACAGAGTACAACTGAATGGCTTTCAACAGCGTAAGGTTTATTAATAAAAATACGAAAACTTCAACTTCGGCCAACTGCCTCTCATACGGCTACACTGCCGACAACTACGACGTCTTACGTCGTTCACGCAACTTCTCTGCGACCCGATCTCCTCGGCAGCCGTCGCCAGAGTACGGATTGCAACGTGTTTGCTGAACATCGTTCTTTATCAACAACGACGAGGAGATCAACTAGTAGTAATGCATATATAGCAAATAAATGAATCCCGACTCTCACAATATCATATATTATATTAGTGCTTAAATGTGCGGTATTATGTTTAAATAATGCCCGTAACTACATTATACATAGGAAGGCCATCCCTATATTAAATAGCATTAGACACCTAGGGGTCGCGATAACACTGGAACTGGATTTTGGCACTCAAATCACACAAATTATTCGATCACCTATTGCTGTCAGGTCTGGCCCCCCTAGACAAACACTATCAAGCAATGAAAAGTGAACAGAGGAAATTCGTTCGTCGTGAACCAATATGATGTAACATTGCCTGAAATTCGATTGTGATAAGCCCTATTCAGGAACTGTAGTCCACAGCGGATTATCGCCCGTCCAATTGCATTATAACTCATTAAATCTATCACACTATTTTGGCATTAATTTAAACTAGCTTAGAAGCAAGCCGTAACACAGCCTCATCAAAACAAATTGTCAAGGCATGCTTTCGTGTAAAATGGCCGAGACATAGACAACTTAAGACGCTAACAGCGCAAATGTTGGCAAACAAGTAACGTGACTTTTGTATGTGGCTGCTAGATAGTGGTTAGTAAAATAAAAATAATGTCCCCTTTTTGACAAAATCAAGGTGTATTTGAATTGAATCGAATATTTTCATATAAACAGTCTGCACAGCTGACGTTTTGGCTGCCCGTAGCCGTGCTACTGTCGGCGGGGCACAGGACCTGCCGGCCCAGAGCACAATTCGAGGTTTCCCTCTTCATCAGCTGCACTGTCTTTCTACATACGAAGCCGCTCTGTTCTGCCGCTTTTTCTCAGTTAGAAGGTGAAAAAGCTAGCGGTATCCTCCTAGTCCTTTCTCGTCTCTGCGGTAGTTTCCGTTAGCAACGTTGCGACTGCTGCCGCTCCCCTAGCTATTGACGTGTAACTTAACAAGCTATAGTGGCTATATATAGCCGGCTTAACCAGTTATAGTTAATAACTTATCTGTTTTGAGGAGAGTGGCGGTGTTATTGTTGTTGCCGCCGCCACTGCTACTTCTCTCGCTGCTAATAATAAGCTCAGCTACACTAGCACTGCGCTTAGTGCCGGAGAAGCGGCTACACTGTGAGTGAAAACTTACGTACGTACCTTGACCGAATCGAAGATCCGCTGCCAGATAAGCCAGCCATAGCCTACTCATACGAAAACCTAACCAGTTAAGGGCATTTATTAATCGACTCTCGAAATGCCTATTTCACCTAATTGATATATTGCTAAATATCGCTAAGCTTTTTCGTTCGACCTTCTTAAGAAAGCACCGTCGTACCTTTTACCGTAATTGAAAGCTGCCACCCTCAAACCAAAAACTAGAAACTATTGCAAAACTGTCCTCCTCGCGATGCGAATTAAATTGAGGTAGAGGCGACTTGGAAACTTGGAGAAAAATAACGCTGATTCATCCTGCGCGAACTATTAGAGACAAAAAAGATCCACAAGCTTTTTGAATACGGAGCAGGATTATACTGAAAGTCCAATGCCGAATTTACGTCGACTGCATCATAAACCTCTAAACACGAAACATCTTGTAAGCGACAAAGAAATATAGCAATGTTAGCCCTATTATTTGTCAAACGAGTCGCATGGCGTTGCAATGTAAGACGCAAAAGCCTCGTACTCCTAAACGTGAGCGAATACCAAATGCAAGTTGATGTGACACTTTTTTAAACAACTAATCCGGAGTGATAGCTTTAGTACCTTTTTCACTTTATGTCCAAATAATCTTTGTAGTGGTGTGTCAATAACTCCACTGGAAGTTGTAAATGTCAAAGTGGTGAATAACGCGTTCGCATGGAGAGTTTTGCGACGTGCCCATGAGTGTAAAGACTACAATGTGATCAACATCACACTTTCAATAAAGGAGACGTATTGTATTGTACTATGACGCTACGTGGGCTGGAGTCACTCGGCCAACGGCTAAGGAGCCGCGAAGTTATCAGAAAGAAATAACAGAACCGGGTTGTTATTCAAGAAAAGCAAGGATCCGAGATTCGCATGCTGGATCGTGGTAAACTTTAAGCTGTTTAAATCAGCAATGTGGTCTGGTTATGTTCCCGACGCGGGTCTAGTTATACGGTCCGCTACAAAGAAAAGAAGGTTAAAATGTGCATCCCCCACGATCACAGTTATGGAGCTATATGTTGTCCAGAGTATTGGGCTAGGTGTTCTTAGAAGACACATGCTTGGAATAAAATCCTGCTATAAAATAGTTTAGACCCGCCCGATTTTTTTACGTGCAAGCGTACCACCTAGACATTACCGCCAGAACTATACACAGAGCGCGAAGATAAAAACTGCAGGGAAAATGCACAGATGCCGACACCGTTCACTAATCCCCCTGAGTTTCTGCCTGACGCAACTAATTCGAAACCACCTATGGAATGAGACACTGAGAGAAGGCTCAGACGAGGTATCCGCGCTCATTGAGATTACCAGAGCAGCAATGATCTGGATCATTCAGGCGAGAAATTTGAGGCGGATGAAAAGCTGGGTGCAGCCTGATGCAACGAGTCAATTAACTTGGTTTATGTTGCCCCAGAATTCTCTGATCCAGCCTGTTGCAACAAGCGACACTTGGTCAGGACTCTGCGTTTCTCTCTTTTGCAATTCACTACGGCAATACTTCAAAATGCGGCCTAGCTTTAAACACTGGTAGCAGGAGACTGGGGTTTCTGCAAAAGCAGGGGCCTATTCAATTGAAGCATCACTGAACGGCTTACTTGTAGAAACAATGGCCCCATTAACTGTTGTATCGCTTCTTCGCGCAGCAGCTGCACGAAAGCGACATTTGGCTTGTTTAACTTCGGATTGGATAGCACATTAAGTTGCTTGAAAGTATTTTGGGAAATCACCGCCTTCCAACCATCGTTCTCCCAACTTGAGTCATCGATGTCATTGGCACAGTTGGTTTTAACACTGCAGTTAGTTTGAAAAAAACACCAACGCCTAGAGACGGCATTTCCACAAAACTGCACTCACGACTATCGGTTCTGAAGCAGATGTCTCATTTGATTGCCTCCAGCTTAATAATTACTAGTGATGACTAAAAACCGACAAATCGCGGTCACAGCAACTGTTCAACACGCAGTCACTATCAAAGATCGAAGCGTGCAAAAGAGGCGTACACAATACACCGGGCTTCAGCATCGGTCCATAAGTGAGACAGACACAACTTAAAATTCACTTCATGCTATATAATACCCATTATATATATATATATATATATATATATATATATATATATATAATTTCTTTATGGCAAAACGGTAGTAGGCAGATTACCATATTGTTTGTAAGTGTAATAAAATTATTGGTACAAGAAGCTGCAATTAAGCTACGTAGCTATTAACACGGCGGAGCCAATAAAATATCTAATAATTACAAGTGGAGTGTGTGTGTGTTTGTGTGTGAACCAGCGCAATTCGAACTGTATTTATTCTACGGTCCGTCGGCAACAACGACATCGCCATCATCATCCATCACCGACAATACCGTCATAGCCTCCATACTCCATGTCATGTCATAACGACATCATCATCAGCATCACGTGGTGTTTCACGCCTCACAGCAGTTATCTTGCTCACAGGAGCATCCGACTTCATTCCGAGAAACGCGCATAAAAATGTTTTAAAAAGTGAACAAAAAGTAGACATAAGTACACTGCAGAAGGTGGGAGTTCTTTTAAAAGAAACAAAAACCTTTTGCACAATACATTTGGTGATAAATACACTTACGATAAGCCTCCGAAACGGTCGATCAGCAAAGAGAACCGGTGAACGGCCGAATGAACCAACAAAATGCATCGATAACTGTAATCCTACAAGAAACAAGCAGCACAAGCTATAGTCACCTTTACCAATTCTTTGAGCTTCTGAGGTCTGGCATCATATCGGTGCCAGCACTTCGCTGTGTCGTTTGTACAAATAAATAGACTGAGGGAAAATAGGACAAGTACCCATTTTCTTCTCGGTTGGACTACACAGCAGACGTCCGTTCCATGTAATCTCGTTAGCCTGAACTTAGCCTCCTTGCGTTGTACATATCGTCGTACTGAATTTTACATCCCCGTTAACTTAGCTTAGCGCTACAGTTACAATTACTTAAATCGGGAGGGAAACTTGCTTTTTATCTATCGAATGCAATTGATGTTCCTCTATTTGAGGGAATTTGGGCTAACAGCTAGACCAATATATGTTAAGTAGTTCTACCCCGTAACTTGTTAATATATTTGATTGCTGCCTTTCGGATGCACCTGCTCGTCGTTGGTCCCGCTTATGTTTAAATGATGGTGTAATCGCGTTGGTCGGACCCCTAAGCCGTTTACACTAACGCTGACTATACTCCAAGCATCGGTTATGAGTCCTTATGTTTTCATTATGTAAATATTGCCCTTAGCAGCATTGCATGCCTTCCTTACGTGCGTGTAGTCAGCCATATTCATAACCGCACGCTACTTGTTCCTGATCGGAAGGATAATATGCAGACTCTCCTGATTCGGCCAATCAAATACTACCAATATGGTGTGCAGCTTTTGTATGCCTGCAATCACGAATTATAAAGCAGACCTAAAATGGTTTGTTTCCGTACATTCCGTCACGCCATCTACTTGTACAATTAATTTAGTTGTAAATGATTTCGTTTTTAAATTATCATCGGATGTCACTTGCCGTGTATTTGTTTGTTATGAGACTCCGGCTCCTAACGCTAACCAATGGTTCAAGGAAACTTTGCCTGGCTAGTGCTTAAACTAGCGCTGCTTCAGTAGTGTGGGTTTCAACTTGCCATCCTTATCATGGTATATAAAACCCTACTTGAGCCCTATCTGAGCTATCGCAGCATATCCAAGGGTGGAACTTATAATGCTCCTGAGGATTGCCTCCCAATACCCGAAACAATGGCTTTTCGAACACTTGTATAATGCACGTGCATACATCTTGATTTAGTTGTATGTTTTCGTCATTAATATGGCATCATCATTTCACGCGCTCACATGAAAGTTGGTCAGACGGTGCGAACTCTCAACAGTAACACCCCCGGGGCCACTTAACGGTGGTAATGGGGGGCAAGGCATACGATATCGGTTGGATGACAACGAATTTATATTGTCATTCTGTCGTGGCCCATTCGAGGGCTGTTAAGGCTACTGCCAATACGGGGGGAACGTGCTGCATATTAACCCCCGGGCCGGACGGTTAACGCCCATTGGGTACCGACCGGGACGCCTGCTGCCTTGGCTTAATAGGCATAATGAGAGCGAAATGGCCACACGAACGCAGATCGCCTGTCGGGAGGACCACCTGGCCCCACAGCTGCCCTTCGCAGCGGTGGGGAACCCCTGCTTTGGAGTGGGTCGAACCTCCTTCGGGGGGCGAGTAATATTCTGGAGTGTAACGCGGAATCGCGAGGTGATCGCGTCTAATCGGTAAGGCGGAGTAGTGTGGTACCTCCATTCCGAACCTCGATAGGGGGAGGGTGGGGGAGCTGCTGGCCTGTCTATTCGGGCTGGCGGGCACTCCCGCAAAATGTCCGCGCGTAACCTTCGCGGGCGGCGGGAGTGTAAGTATTTCTCTCTTTTGCTATATATATATATATGTCATCCCGATCCGAAAAAGAGCATCGACAAGTTTTGGCAGATGAGTCCTAGAGCGTTCATTCAAAGCGCAATCAAACTTAAGTATTCAACCACAAATATATAAATTTTTAAAAACTATTTTTTAACGCTCTGACAACTACATTTTAGACGCTTGTATTGGGCTAAGTTGCCTGTGGCACGATATCATCTAAATGCATCTATCGTCATCGCGTTCTCGTACTGGATTTTATATATATATATATATATATATATATATATTGATTATTTCGCAATAACATTGTATTTCAAGATTCTGCATAATTACAATACAATTCATTCATTATATACAATTCTAACACTTCAGCGACCATCCTACCGGGCGAAAAAGGGCAAAGACCGCCGATGCGTCTGGCAGCTCGCTGCAGCACTGGATTTTATATAGGCATTCTCCAGTAGATGTGCGTAGCAGCAGGGCAATGACAACCACGTCCAAAAAATACAACCAGCAAGGCCAGGGCTCGAACTTACGACTGTTTTTGCCAACATGGTTGCCGTGGCAAGAGGGTCAGATGGTTACTGCTAATTTTATTATTAAAAATATTGTTACAAACAACAAAGGCATATGCTTACACATACAGGATGATACCGGAGTATTTGAAGAGCGTGTAGAGAATTGTATAGCTTGTTAAAGCATTTTTCCAATGAACACAGTCTCGGAGATGTCTTGGATTTCATCATTCCTGGAAAACCCAGTAGATTACTGCAAAGATGTGAAACGCGCCGATAGGTGGGTTCCGAATAGGCTCACCGAAACCGACGCTATCAACCGCCCTCTTAGCACCTGCGCATCACTTTGAAAAGAACAATTAGCATTGTTCTCTGAGAAACTTGATGACCGTCACTAAGAACTGATTCGTGTGCAACAACTTAGCTTGGACGAGGTCGTCATCATCGAAGAGAGACACTGGCTCTAGCAGCGTTACAAAGGCAAGCCTTTGCGCGACTCGTGCCGTGCTACGTTCAGATGATGAGCTATGTATGCAAAAACACTATAAGATTCTGTAGAACAAATAAATTCAGTGAACAAACAACAGAAAAAGTACTGCCCTGCCAGTAGCTCAGTAATTTGAGGCAAGTTATCGTCGAAAAGAGCCCCGAACTGGGCCAGGGTTGTATAGGTTGTTGTATTCCCCGAATGACAACCCGATTCAATTACAAGTGTTGGGACCTACCGCAAACTGTTGGATCTATCTCGTGGTATAGTTTATCGCACTTACGCTATAGTCCAGGTTCCACAAACTTCCGAATTATGCAAGAGAACGAAGTTTATGGTTTAGTTATGACCGGCTGAAGTAACACTGCACCTGCAGAATTCGTTTGAGCTCCTGTCAAAGCCGCTAACTGAAGGTTGCTCCGGTGTAGCGTACGATTCGAATCCATACTCCAGCCCGCAAGTGTAACACGAACAGAGCAATTTAAAATGGCCAAGCCAACTATGGCAGAGTTCAGAGTATTATCAAAAAGTGGCCGTTGCCGAATTTTGGTACGCCGGAGGATGTAGTTTAAAAGCTCAGAAACGTATTTCGTCATTTCATGAACTTGATGCGGTTTGGTTTGGTATTAAACAAGAAACACTCTAGAAAGTAGGCTTACTTGAACTGCTGTACGACAGTCAGTTACACTGACCGTCTAAAGAAGTCAAGGGACGCAGTGTAGTGTAATGCGTGCATGCTCGGATTCGTGCGCGGAGCAAAAGTGAAAAAAGCGACTTGACGCGAGAGAAAAACCCACGAGCTCGCGTGAGTTGTTTAGATATAACGTACGAACGGTAACATCGAGAAGCTTTACGGTCCGAACCATTCGCCGAGTTCATTTTGACAGAAGATTTGAGGGTAGCGCAGCCAACAGGACAACGAATTTACAGCTTTTACCGATGCTTATGAGACTTTTTGCCAGCCAGGCATTTGAAATGTCCCGTCGAGATGGTAATAGCAAATGCCACGGTTAACTGACCCTCAGACGTGGAAAGGATAGAATAGAACAAACACTAAAATACGAGAAGTAAAGGCACACGTAAAGGAATGGTTGCACGAACTTTCAGTGCTTAAGTAAGTCGTACTTAAGAGAGCAGTGATGAATCTACCAAAATATATATGGGGAGAGTTGCTTAACATGGCGGTGCTGTCCTCAAGAAGCAACCAAAATACAGAAGCGGCTCGGGCACATATTGACCGTTAAACGATGCCAACAACCGGATGCTCGTTGTCATCGCGTGAGAGATGTAATCCGCCCTGTTTGTCTATCCTCCGTCCATCTTCAGCTTCTTTCGTCGGGTGTCTCCTCGAATGGTCAGCGAGCTAAAAAGTATATATATATATATATGAACTATCTTGATCAAATATTTAATCGCGAATATACCGAGCAATGTAATTTAGCAGCAAAAGTATGGCCTTGTACTCGAGATGTTGGGAGTTCAAATCTGCATTGGTTAGTGATATTCCTATATAATCCGGAAAAACTCCTGAGTTCAGAAAGAAATCACACAATTTTTTAACAGTTTCTTTATTTCCTAACAAAGTCACACGTTGAGTCTGTTAACTATTTGTTTAGGTTCAAATAATAGAAGTAGTCAATTAGATCTTAGTTTGACAAATATACCTTACATAATTATATCGTTCTAATAGTCCCGTGTACCATTGTTGCTAATAAGAGCAACAGTCCTACGCTACTTATCCTGCCCTTTTTAGCTTCAAGTGGATACGATGTATCAGATTTGAGTGGATCCTGTATGTATGTAAGCACAACGCAAATAAGATCTAAAAAACAATAAGCATGACGTTTTTTGGTAATGGAAAGCATTTTGTTTTCTTCAAAGAACATGCACCCGTTTCCGCTGTGCACTCGTTCTACGCGTGCAAAGCTATAATCTAAAAGACTTATTTTTTATTAAAATACGTTTTCAAATATTAACAAAATGTTATCAAGCGAGGCAATCATTGCGTCGCTAGATTTTGCATACCCAAAAATGGAAAGAAATGCAAATGCCAAACTGGTGGAAGGTGTTTTTAATCTCAATAGCCTCACGTAGATTTTAGTGACGGTTCAGAGCGCTTTCAAGAGCCTTGTAATGTATTGGGTCGTAAAGATTGTTAGACGTTTCGAACGTTCATTGTAAATAACTATGTATTACGACACCATCATTTTACACCTCACAGGCGTTTGCACCACCACAGTTTTCGTAAACTAGTTTAATTACACTAACAGACAGCCTTGTCTTTTTAACATCCCATCAGCATTCTCTTCAAAAAGGTTATTAAACGTCATTTGAAAACCACTTCATAAAAATAGACTTGAAAGCCTTATAAAAGTTGACCGTGCCTCCAGCCTGCTGCTGCTGCCCACATAGAAAACTTCTGGGGAGATAGCGTTTAAGGTTCGTGCCACCGGTAGACATTGCCGGGTTCCACCTGATCAATCACGTCCATCCACGGGTCTTGATGAGCTTCCATAATTTCGGCTAGAAGTGCCTAAAGCAGACATATACGTTTTAATTAAATTAATTACAATCTATCAACTGGCGCATGCTAATTGATAGGTCATTATCGAACTGAGATAATTGTCACTTGCAGACTATTGGGCCGTTTAGCCAAGAACGAAAATAAAATACGAACCATGGTTTGTTGATGGTTGGTTTTGCCAAGTTGAAGGGCATGTTCGACAAGACGTCTAGTTGTAGCTCCCTGTTCACGAACCTCCTCCAATAGAGTAGCCATGGTCTCTTCGAGTCGGCCAGTAGAAGCCACCAGAGCTTCCAGTAGGTTATTCTGTCTCTCCAAAGCTGGGCCAACCACACTGGCCAGCGGACTGAGCAACCATTGCAGATTTTCCGTCAGTCTAACTGTACTAGAGGATACTTACTAACTACAAAAAGTAATATATATATACGCACAAACACTTACTTATCCCCTTAGTGACTCAATTACTCCGTACAGTGTTCGCCTAATGCTTTATCACCCGAAAAAAAAACAGTTTTCCGCCTAACTTCCGTTTCTGCCTGATGATTATGGCATGAAAATTCACGCAATAACCAAAGGTAAGGTTTAACGTGGTACAGCATGCTGCGCTTACCTGGTTTGTTCCGTTTGGGACGCCTGCCGGGTAAAGTCTACATTATTAAAAAGATTTTTCACGTTCCGGGCACCAATGGGGGTTTGTGACGGCGCTGGAACGTAAGCTGGAAGACACACAATATATTTGCACAGAGACATGTGCGAAAGATACAACTGTCAGCACAATGATATATATGATATTTGCGATTTTCGCCTTACGGTGAATGGCAGATGCATTCTTAATCTCAATAGACTCATCGTTTGCGTACTATTAGAGGTCAATAACAACAATCGTGGATGCAGTGCTACATTATCCGGAGAGCACGAAGTAATCTTGTCTAGTAAGAACAGTTAAGAGGCACAGACCCCCAGCACTCCAGATACGTGCACCATCACTAATGATCAAGCAAGAATTAGTCAATTAATTATACCGATGGAACCTCTTTAGTTCGTGGCCAACATTTTTTCACTCTGGCATTTCCTTCGTTGTAGTTTGAAGCCAACGAAACCAACTCGCCTTCTCACTGCCGCCATATATATTTAGGCACAAATAAATAATAATCAAAGCATCAGAATAAGGTAATAATAAATACAAACGTCACTCTGGTGTACGGAATCTCGGACAGAGCTAGAACAGAGTGCTCCCACCTGGCTGTACTAGCGAAAGTGGCTGTCGAGCGCCTTTCACTGGTGAAGTGCTATCCAGGCCGAAGTCGACACGGCGTTGGGGGCATTCTTCATCTGCAACAGCAATGCTGGAGTTACCGTGAGTTGGCATACATAAAACACAATACCGACAATGTATGCTTGTTCCACGCCTAGCATCATCAACAGCAAAAAAAAACGTATAATGCAGCTCAAAACAAAAAATATAATGTTATAGATGGAATTGACATGTCTGCCACAGCGAAAGCTATTTCCTACACTAGGCACTCAAATCTACACATTTAGAATCTACAATAACAGCGATAACCGTTTAGTTACACAACACAGGACAAATAATGCCCTATTTCCTGGCGCACCTTACTTATTTGTTGCAAAACAAATTGAGCAAATTGGAGTACGGACTTCCATATGTGACTTGACTGTTGTAACTTTCAGCAGATATTTGACTCGTACTTTTGAGGGAAACACCCTACACTACCAGACAATTTTGCTTATTATTAGCGCATTAGAACATTATTCTCAATTACACAAAAAATACTACCTGACACCTATGTGTCAGTTCACGCGTAGCAAGGCGCAAAACTTATTCGTGCGAGTTTGTGACGCCCTCGTGCGACTGTGAGAAAGCGCTTGGATGCCACTCCAAAACGACTGGGGCACAATATGAACCCCCCGAGTGATGACGGTTCAAAAGTCCGAAACAAGTAAAATGCGAAAAGGCAATTTCAATGAAACTGCGTGGATTCTGTGTTCAGGAAATAATGCAGCCGAAGTCAATCGTCGGCGACGAACAAGAAAACTGCGGCAGAACAGCGACTAACCGACATGTAAAACAGTTGATTGTAGGATGTGATGTTCATTCTCCTTGAGAGTAGTCTCCAAAAAATGCGAGTCTGAAAGCAACGTTACCATAGGCCTCCATTATTTATCTGCTACACTTTCCATTAATAGTTCGCTATTCTTGTTTATAACAATAATACCTTAAGGCGAGTCACTGGGTTTAATCACCCGTAGGCGAAGTGAAATGCAAACGTATTGTTATTTGTGGTTGTTCCATGATTAAGTGATAAGCTACTTGTGCTTTCTGGTATTTGTAGATTACAAGCGTGATGTTTGACACTCGAAAGATGGTGATCTATGCCTAGTCAAGATGAAGCCAGAGGAAACTCTGGTGGATGTCAGAAGTTGTTTGTCTGACGTGCAAATCGATAATCTGATCTGG
This sequence comes from Dermanyssus gallinae, assembly GCA_003439945.1. Taxonomy (NCBI): domain Eukaryota; kingdom Metazoa; phylum Arthropoda; class Arachnida; order Mesostigmata; family Dermanyssidae; genus Dermanyssus; species Dermanyssus gallinae. The sequence goes on along the minus strand of QVRM01001807.1, from coordinate 52,937 downwards.
GTATAGGGGGGTACAAAAAAAACGAACAGACAGCGAAAAAGGCAGAGAAAGCAGTATAGGGAGAGAAAGACAGAGCGTATATATAAAGCAAAGAGTCGCGTACGTAATACAACCAAAATAGTTAAATAATATGCTTAGTGTCGCGTAAGATTGTGAGGGCAAACCTTCAGTAGCTGTGGAATCACATTTGCTGGTGCCGGTAGTCGGTTTACGAGCGTTTGGCAGCGCTGCAGTGGCACTTCGTCGAGAGGGAAGAGTTCTAGTAAAGTTCACGGTGGCAGTCGCGGTAGTTGAGGCGCCAAAAACCGCTGCCGGAGAGCTTCGTGGCGGCGAAATAAGCGATCCTAAGGAGCTTCTGCGCTTCAGCTTGTTTTCTGCAACGACGGGGACCAAATTACACGTACAAGCCACTAGTAACTATCTGCAGCGACAACGAGACGAACAATAACAATAATTTTTCCCACCACCGGAAATCCAACACACTATGACGTGAAACAGTAATAGTAATATAAAATAAATAATCGCTTACCATAATAGTCACGATAATAACATCTAGGTTGTTTATGGCGCCAAAAACAACCTCCTTACAAATGTTTTTTTTTTTTAATTTTAGGTGTTTATGGCGTCGAGCCCGGTGGCGTGGTAGACATGTGGGTGCACGGATTCGATCCCACAGTCGCACATTTGTATTTATTGGAGTCTGTCGTATGAAACTTCTATCCTGTGGACGCAAAATGTTGAGAGTCAGCCCGAAAATAAATTAGTTGTTGTCTATGGTGAAGAGCTGTGACATACGTCATATACTACTATTGTATTAATATTGTATGAGTCCGCGACAAGAATCGTGGAGAGAGTCTAATCGGTGGCGTTAGCATTGCTCGCGGCCAAAGATGATGAAGAGCGGGAAGATGCAAATTAGGCGAAGTGCGCCATTTTCGTTAATGAGGATGTCTATGGGCTTACACCACGTATATTATCATAAATAATAATTCACAAAAATCGAAATTAGAAGGACACGTGCGAGATAAGCAAACACAGCTGTTAGAAAAGTGCCTTATACCCCGTATACCACGCGTGTTATTTAAACAAACGCATATGTAATATCAGTAACTGTGATTTTGATAAAAATCATATATAAAAAACACGAAACTAATAAACACAACATAATGTGTTGTGAATAATCTGAATAAATTCCATGAAGTATAAAACTTTCTTTTAATGCATGTAGCGAACACATTGAAAACTACACTCCAAAGGTATTTGTTTATCCCCAGTCATAATGGAAGTCTGACACACGACTAACCAATAATTAATATAAGTCTATCTACGGTATCGAGCCCGGTGGCGTGGTGGCTTAAGTCTGCGCCTCGCAACCGGAGGAGACATATAGGTGCGCGGGTTCGAACCCCACCGTTGCACATTTGTATTTATGGGGGTCCGTCTATGAAGCAATGTGAAAAACAGTTCCGTGGACGTTAAATCTTGGCTGAGGGTCAGCCCGAAAACTATCTACGGTAGCCGTTCTGTCTTGTACAGATTGCTGGTTGTGTGATTATAGCGATTCTGTAGCAAATATGTTATTTTGTAGCAGTATGGCTTTCTTGTGAATATTCTTAGCAGTCGTGACGTGATGTTAGAAATGACTCAAGTGAGCTCACCGTCAACTGGCTGTTCAAAGAGATTATCTCCTCTGAGTGGAGAAATCAGGACATGACCGCCTGGTTCAGACGTGGGCTCCCTGGTGGCCGATGCGATCATAACTGAAATACGACGCAAGTATAATAGAGCAAATCAGCATTACATCGATGTGGGATGTCACATAATGTAAGATGCAATATCCACTAGAAAGTTTAATTAGAATAAATAACAGTTTAAACGTCAATTGTAAGTTCAAACAAACGGGTTTCAAATAGTCGTAAAACAGGTCCTCACGTGAACGTACAATGCGTAAATCTTCTTCGAGTCTCCGGACAGGCAGGCTCCGTCTGCGGATACATCGATTCGACTCCCGACGAATCTCTCGCCACGGGCAGCTGTCAACGCAAGCACGATCGAACATATTGTGAAAACAAAAACCCTAATTTCGAAAAAGAACAGGTATTGACGCACAACTCACTCTTTTCTAGACTACCATCTAAATAAGTCGTAGCTTTTTTTTATATACAGCCGCAGTCGCTGCTGAGGCGAAGTCACAAATAATGCCCTCAGGACGCAAACGTTTGGACCGTGACAAAGCGCAGACATGCATTTTGAGCAAGAAAATAAGGTTTTATATTTATTAGATTTCTTTCAATTTTTAGTTATTTCCACCTTCTTGCCACACCTTTTCGATCACTCTTTTGAAGTAGCTTTCGCTTCGAAGTTAGATAAAAATTGCACTCACTTCATTGTGCACATCATTTAAACGCATGCATTTATTTTTTTCATCCAAAGTTAACCAATTCATGTTCGTTTAAGTTGCCGGAATCAATGGTAGTCTCAACTTGCAAGGTTGAGCAAGTGGGGGATGGTTAATGAGCTACTTGCTAATGTTACTCGTCTTTTGGAGGTTAGGACTGTTTGCACGAGAACGTGCATTTTGCAAAAAGGACACTGCTTATTGATGAGTTAAAGTCGCATCTGAACCAAAGTTCCTCATTTACCGTAACGCTCCTGTAATTTGCTCCTAAAAGTTAAAAAAATATGCTATCTTTTAAGTGTATTGTTTTGGTTTACTATGAAAATTACTAACGCGCTCAGGCCAGGGTTTCCATCATTATTGTAGAATACCAATATTTCATCGAAGATAGCCAAATGATCCAAAAACGCGATTTCGTGACGGCGGGTGTGGGGCGAAATGTATATAGACAAACAGTATAATTCGTTGACATAACTGCGTGTGTAAGGGACCCCTTCTTGCAAGGTTGTTGTGTAAACTTGTGAAGCATTACCATAACGGTTAAAGGCTAGTTCTAAACTCCTGCGCAAGCTTCGTGTAGTAACCGTTAAATTATATAATATATATATATATATATACATATCGAATTAAACTTAACAAGCAGTAAACGCACGTGAAGTTTTGCCCGCGACATCATCACCACCGCCTTAGCTGTCCCGATATTCTTCGTCCAGAGCAGTTCTCGTTTGTGTAGGTCGAGACAGCCAACGCCGTCTGCGAGACCCAACAGAATCTCGGTTCCCTCGCGAAACACAGTCGCGCTGGAAATCTTTGAAGGGTGCCGGTATATTTCGCCACAGCTGTTTAACGCAGCCGAGTAAAGGTAACAAACAGCATGGCATAGAGCGGTAGCACCAACACATAACGTCACAAAAACGATCGGAATATGTCAGTCATTTACAACACTACATCTACACGATTCTGGCCTACCTAACTATCTTGCTCAACAATCGCGCCACGTTTGTAACCCTTTGATACAGAATTAACTACAACTTTTTATTCTTTGCGCTATATAAAGTATATACAGGGTGTTTCATAACAATATGTACGTATTTTGAGGTTTGGTGAAACTCGGCGTGAAAATATGTTGTCCCTCTAATGGGAGGAGAGGGCGGAAACGTCTTAGGGAGTGAGGATGAAATTTGTAAAACCAGTTATTCCGCCTTTCTCTCCTACGTAGTTGTGCAAAATCTACGTTTGCGGGATAACCAGTCAACGCATGAAGAAACCGATAGATACCGGCGTGTTCGGCGGAAAATTCTGCATAATGACAGATACTTTGCTAGCTTGCGTAGCGAAAGGCGAACTCTTTTACGTACAGAACCGTTAAATTTTGCCATTACGACCAAAAATGTGCGCTCTAAGGACTGTTCTCAGACAATAGCAAACGTAACGCCCATAATTTTCGTACCGAAGTGATGGTGCTGCGTAGTTGCCAAGTAACTCAGCTTTTTTGGCAGTCATATCGAAAGCAAAGGCATGCATACTTGCATTGGGTGAATGAGAAAGTTAGGTACATATTTTGAAGTTTGGAAGAACTCGGCAAAAAAATAATTTTTGCCAATAGAAGAGGGGGCGAAAACATCTTGGCAAAATTGTACGGTTCTGAACGTAAAAGTTTCAGTTAAAATATAACAACTTTGGCTGTCGAAAAAGCTTAGTTACTTGGCCCTTACGTCAAGCAGCAGCATCACTTTGGTTCGAAAATAATAAGAATTATATTTGCTATTGCCGGAGAATAGTCTTTTGGGCGTACATTTTTGGACTTAATGGCATCATTTTACGGTTCTGCACGTGAAAACATCAACGTTAGACATAAAAACATATCGACTTTTTATGACATTGCTTAATATGACTATTCGTCTTCGGCTATGCAAGCTAGCGAAGTGTCTTCCATTAAGCAGAACTTTTCGCCGAACACGCCGGTACATCCATTCCTTCGTGCGTCGACTGGTTCTCCCGTAAACTTAGATTTTGCACAACTATGTGCACAACTATCCTAACTCGTAAACAAGAAGTTTCCTCCCCCTCCTCCCACCGGGAAACGTATTTTCTTGCCGAGTTCTAGCAAACTTTAAAACAAGTACATATTGTTAGAATACACTCTGCATATATATATATATATATATATATATATATATATATATATATAGAGGGAGAGAGAGAAAGAGAGAGAGAAAGGTATAGTAATCCCTAGTGGCCTTTTGCTGGCTTTACCCTTTGCTGGAGTATCGTACTACACGGCCAGCCACGCCGACAGTAATGAGTGCCGACGTGCCAGCCCAAAGCAGAGCGCATGGATCGCAAGTATGCGACTCGCCCACAGCCGCCTTCCAGCGAGATGACGGAGGTGGCGCCTGTACAATAGTTTACACACACAAATGTATTTATATATATATATATTTATATATATAAATTTCGAGGGTAGATAATTGCAGTACATAAATACTCTTTCGCTGTGAATAATTTTCATAGAATCTGCTGTAGATAAACATTCACAGCGTTTGCTTGCCCTCTTGAGCTATGTAAATAAGGAAAAATGTTTTATTTTCAAATTTTCTTATTTTTCATATTGAAAAATAAGAACATTTAAAAAGAAAACATTTCTTCTAGAATGCATACAGTTATTAATACTATATATATATATATATATATATATATATATATATATATATATATATATATATAATTTTTTCTAAGTACAACTGCTATTGTTGACACCATTAAATAGTAAATTACTTTAAAATAAATATTTGCAAAAATAGTAGTAATTTATCAAAAACGTAACAACTCTCACAATGGTACGAGTATACACAGGAAAAAGCCCTCATAGCGGGCTAACTCATTCAGTGATTGCACAAAGGGACACTCTACAGCATAATGTCTAACCGTCTATATAAAGTGTGGTGGAAGCCATGCGCAGAGTATCGTGTTATCACATGTATGTTAGTACGGTCCGGTTCCTTCAACTACTTGTTGCTACGACTTATTTATCTATTTTATCTATTACATGTCGATGATATGATACGCAACATGAGTGGACAAATATGATGCAATATTTGTAAGAAAAGTGTTTAAAAATATATTTTGAAGAAAATATTACTAAGTTGGGCGCGCTCACCTGGGTGATTGTCGACGAAAAGTCCATCACCGTCGCTCCTTCAGCCAGCGAGAAAACGCCGAGAACGAACTGTTGTGTCGGATGAAATCGCAGCAAAATCTTTGCATTCTGCAAGCCATTCCCGTCAACAAGCAATCGCCTGTTAGTCACAGTAACCGATAAATTATGAATGGTCAATCGCAAAATGTCGGTGAAATCCTGCGCGTGCAACATGCCTTTTAGCAGTTGACCTATAATTAGGTTCGCAAGTCCACTTTTTTGCTAGGAGAAAGAAATTCGAATACCGCTGGATAAAGTTTACAGAACTCTAAGCAGACGATACTGAGAAATCAACAAATATATGCTTTCATTGCTGTTTATTTTGTTACTGTTTGATCCTCACTTACCGAATGACCCAGACTTATATACGTGACCCTAGTTCTCCTGAGTCCTAGTTACTGTCTTACCTGAGAGGTATCGTACTCGATGAAGGTATCAATTTTATTGCGCAAACTGTGAACGAGTAACGCTCCCCCAACAACGGCAGCTACATGGCTGCCTACAGCGTTGACATCGATGGCGCTTACAGGCAGATTCGCCCCATGTCGGCCCTGCAAAATCAATTCAAGATCATCACAGGAAAACCGCTCTCATTAGTAATTCCTCCTCGTCAATATAGCCAAATCGCTCGGCGTTTACTTCACAAAGGCGACTAATAAACATCTAGCGGCACCACTATCATCATTTGGCAATATGCACGTAACGTACCTATATTGTTAAAGAGAGAGCGCGTTTAGTAAACATTCCACTTAAGCTTGATTCGATCAAGTTCCAGCAGAAGCTATGAGAGAAGCATCCCATGGCTAACTATGCGTTTGAGAACTTCAGTAGTGCATAGAGTTTCAGTCGTGTTGACTAAAGGACATGGATATTAATAATAATTGTTAGAACGAATTATTTCCTGAACTAGCAGATATTAATACTAACGGCACTCTTAGAAACAATGCACTACAAAATCGCTATTGCAAGCCATCCACCATCAACATTTAATTTCAGGTAGAAATAAAAACGCTCAATCCAAAGCCAAAAGTTATTTATCTTATACCTTGGTAAGGAAGGTGTGGGACTTTGTTTTCAGGTCGAATTGCACAATGCCTCCGTTGCCTGTGCCAAAGTACACGATATGGTTCTTCGTTGGAGAATAGACGCCGCACGTAACGCAAAACTGAAATCCGTGAAAATTGCCAGCGCAGAATAAGCGCAAGAATAACAACGATGTTAATCAACACGAAACAACAAGTGAAGCAGCAAACGACGACATATAAGTAATAAATAGTTGAGCAACCGAGCATTGAGCACCTACATGAAAACTAAAACTTTCTCACAATTATAGTAAAGCTAAGTAAAATCATTTGTGCAAATCATTAACAATGCAGACAATTAAATGTTGCATCATAGCAACTAAGATCAACAACCTCCGTCGGGAAGTAGTCGAAGTAGAGCCAACGATCTTGTCCCTTCGTGAAGCAGGCAAAACAGATTCCATGTTCGGGGTTCGAACTGATCGCCAACACCTGTCGGCCATCGGGTGCCACCTGAACATCTCGCAACGAAGCCGGGTCACGCGGCTGAATCGATGACACCTGCAGACGAATCACAGCATTTCGTCACAAGGAAGACGATATATATATATATATATATATATATATATATATATATATATATATATATATATATATATATATATATATATATATATATATTTATAGTCAAAATAATTAATTTAGGACCAATGTCATCATATATGGCCACACATATGGCCAGGTAGACCAGCGCCAGCTTGGACCTAGAGCCTTGAGTTGTTTATTTTCAGTTCCTTATGTGACACATTGCGATAACAGCCAACATGGACAAATAAATTTGCCGGCGGGCTATGTCAGTCCATATATATAATTCACTTGTTGACCGCCTGATATTACTTTGAAACATGCCGAACTTAAAAAAAAACATCAAACCAATATTGCAATTTTATGTTATTCTAAAACAATTATTTGTATATAACGCTATCGATCGAATCAACCCGGGGTCACAAATTCTTAAGCATAACGGTACCAATACAGATAACAAAAACAATATCCTAACATTATGTAATTATTGTGTACTCTGGTCACTCTCGGAGGAATATTTGCCGAACTGCTCACTCATTTAATAGAGATGAGAATCAAGCACTAAACACCAAAAACAGAACATCTGCCGATTGTTCTTTCACTTATACCTTAACGAAAACACGCACCAATCCTAAAGCACATATTGTGAGTGCCATTGTGTGTCGCCAGGTTGCACCCACATTTGGCTTAGGACAACTGCTAACATATTTCTATCAAAAACAGAAAGCAGGGGCTACTACGGCACCCGATTGGCTTAAATCATTTACGATGCTATATAGAGTTATATTAGTACCTGACTGAATCGGCCATTGGTGCTCCTGACGCACAGCGACAACTTGTCAGAGGTCAGCAGGAGAACCGAGTCCATAGCGTTCCACCTACGGCCGTTTTGCTCCTAAGAGAACAAGCGCGCGATGATATCCTGCAATTAGTGCAACAAACAAAAACGTGAACTCCGTAATAGTGAAATACTTTAACCTGTTAACAATAAGCCATCAAACAAGCTATGAATCCCTCCGCCGTGCTGTGTCGAAAAGCTAAAGTTGAACACTTCCCCGATACAGATTCGCGTGTGTGTATACATATATATATATATATATACCAACGCTTCTGATGCAAGGAAAACCAAAAGATAACCGACGCCGAACTCACTAAATTTAGGACAAAATAACTGTGCGTATATATACTATTTTGTTTTATTTAAACTATAGAACGCATCTGATCCGATTGATTATTTACAGGACTATATTAACGAACGTACATTTCATCATTGTTTACGACTTGCTCGCACGTCTCAGTCATTTTACTAAGCCCATTTAAACAGGGTTTTCGGGCTCTTTGTAATTAGCAAGAGACTCTGCACTTGGAGTGAGCGGCAATGACACCACAGTGCTACATGATATATATATATATATATATATATATATATATATATATACTATCTAAAAATATCTGGAGAATTAATTTGCACGCGGATGTGTAAAATTTATCGGAAGTAACAAAAAACCTTTAGGCGATTTGTTTCTGTATTGTCTGACTTGTACGGCCAAAATTTTTTTTCCTAAGATTTTGGTTATCATACTGTTTATAAATGCCTACAAAAACGTTAGCAACGATGTTTGTGTCTGGTTGTAGAGCAAAACAATACGTATTACCATAACACATAAGTTTGCCACACGAGTAAATTCGTAAAGCAGTTTTACACATGTTTTGGAATAAGTTAGGAGGTAACGATAAGGCAAAGCACCAGCTTCACATTAAACTTGCTTAACTTGTGATTTATGCCTGGAACATGACGATGTTTTGTGCTCTTCTAGTTCATAAACGTAACAAATATGACACGGAACAGAAATTATGGAAGACCGCAGTGGGTGCTGATCATATTGATACAAGTCAACTTGCTATTTCTATAAGAAACAAATGCACAGGAAAACTCTCTCTATTATTTCTTCATTCTGTTTATTTGACGGTCCCTGATTAAATGCTTGATTATCACAAAGCTAATTAAATTTAAATCGAATTAATGATCAATTACTAATGCGCAATTATCTGCGATCTAAATGGATAATCCAGAGATACCCTAGGCCGGGTTGACCGACAGTCAAACTTTACGTGATTTTGACTTCTGAAATGAGCGATTATTTTATTATTAATTACTATTTAATTGCAATTACAGTCACAATAAACTCTAAATTCAAAATTAAAAAGTGACACTACACCAAGTATCATCGATAACAAAATTGTGGGGGAGATCGCCGGCGACAACGATACTCGAAGCCGCGGGTACGACTCCGACACGACATAAGTCCACCCAAATCAACACAAGATTTCCTAAGACTTGCAGATCAAGGTTTAAACTGGCATAAAGTGGTCCAAAACAGAAAAAAAACTTGTTTATATCCAAAAATATTCCCACAACTTTAGCAGAGTGGCAACATAAACACCTTCACTTTCAAAGTACTTGCATATTTGATGTAACTTACTGTCGCACTAAGTCAATCAACTAGTGTACAGTGGGTACCATATCAATGAGTGTATGGATTTGTTGTTTACAATGGTTTTACAGACATACCCCGGGAATTCACTCTTATCTTGGATGTTTGGGACTCGCCGCCGACGACGACGCACGACTCAACGAACCACGGTCTCAGAACGAACTATTCCAGACGCACGTTCTTTCGACGTGGTCGACGCTTGTTACGCGACTTACCCTTATTCTGATCATATGGTTTGTGTTCTCTTAATGAGTTTTCTCTCTCTTTTCTTGCATGACTGTTGTATGCATAGTCGTCGATGTCGACCTCCCACGTTACCCTGATTCCCGTGCGCGCTATCCCGGGAGAGAATGACGGGGGACGTCACGCATAACGGCAGCGTAACGATGATGCTAACGACGCAGTGTAGAAGAAAGAGGCAGTTCATAGAGTCAATAACGTCGGCACGTGCACGCGGGTCGCCGACACATCTACAATACTAGCAAAAGAGACGTGTACACACATACATACACACACACACACATGCTTGTAGGTTAACAATGCATATCTTGACTACTTTTACACTAGGATGTACTAATAATAGTATAACGGCGCTCGCCACTAAGCTATGTCGATGTCCCGGTGGCGTGGTTGAGTGCATTCGTCTGCGCCTCGCAACCAGAGGAGAGACACATAGCAGGTGCGCGGGTTCGAGCCCCACCGTTGCACCGATTTGTATTTATGGGAGTCGTCCGTCTATGAAGCAATGCGGAGAAAAGCAGTGAACCCGTGGACGTTAAATCTTGGCTGAGGGTCAGCCCGAACACTTTACTTTACTTTTGCCACTAAGCTACAATATATATATATATATATATAATTCTTTTTTTTGTATATATATATATATAATATGCTTGTAGGTTAACAGTGCATCCCTTGACAACTTTTACACTAGGTCGTTTCATGATGATACAGTCTAAGTAGTAAAACGGTGCTTGTCACTAGGCTATTATATATATATATATATATATACATATATATTTTTTTTTAAAGCTACTAGGCGAAGCAAACCTAACGTACTTATTACCAGTATATTATTATGTACGTCGCACCGGTGGTGGGTCGGCAAAGCCCGCGTTTGGGAGTCGCCAGCGTCGATATGTTTTTCTATATGGTAATGTTATAGTACGGATATGATATCGACATATAAAGCGCGATCAATTAGTCAATGGATCGAGACATGCTCAGTGCGTCATGTGCACCGTTGCACCGCTCGTGCGATAAACGTCGTTGTATTCGTCACTTAGCCGGCATTATGACAAGATTGGAGACTTACGTATTATATTGTTTAAATAAGTATTACATTTAAATCTAAGTAACCAAAGCGTTATAGCGTACGCACTGATGTAGGTAGGGTCCGCACGCTGCACTTGCAAAATTCGTTTAACCGCCTGTCAACGGATTGATGGCTCAGGTGTAGCGCGCGATTCGAAAACGGAGCAATTCAATATGGCCAAGCCAGCTATCGCAGAGTGCAGAGCAGTATCAAAAAGCGGCCCTTACCGAATGTCGCTGCGCTGTAAATAGCGGCCAGATCTGCTTAAATTAGGAGATTGTCGCATTCGTCGGAGACAACGCAAACGACAACAAGCTGCCGCAAGTAGTTTAAAGGAGCTCAAAAATGCATTTCGTCTGTTCATGAACCTGATGCTTAATGTTTTTTACTATTGAGTCCCTCATGTGCTCGATTGTCATCTCCTATCATTATTGCACACGGATTTTGCAATATGTCGTTAGACGAGAAAGTTCCACGAACCGAAAAACGTCTGTATTTCTTAATCAGTTTTAATATATCGCATTACTGTGGATATCACGCGGCATATGACGTTATTGCAGCGTTAAATAGATCTTGCAAATGGGGGCATTCCTGACATGATGTTATTTGTCTACATATTGTGTCACATTGCACTTACTAAGGCAGTCATAATTGCAACGGCGCTCTATTCAAGCAATGCTGTACCTGTTTCACACATTTATTTCCTGTGTATGTCTTTTGCAAATCTCCATCGGAATTGATTATATATCTATTAATATCTTATATGATTCTTTTCTATCTTATATATATATATATATAAATGGAAATTTCAAGCTCAATGAAGAATTACTGAATTTAATCAAATTTCCGTCCGGAGAAGACGGTCTTCTAAAATATATAGTATATATATATATATATATATATATATATATATATATATATATATATATATATATATATATATATATATATATATATATATATATAAATATATATATATATAACTCTGCTAAACAGGACACACCCGAACCATAAAATATGTGACGTTTTTACTATATATATATATATATATATATATATATATATATATATATATAATTTACAGCTTTATTTGCTTATATATAAGACACCGGATAAAATAAGTGAAAACGTCACATATTTTATGGTTCAGGAGTGTCCTGTTTAGCAGAGTTATATATATATATATATATATATATATATATTTGAAGACCGTCTTCCCCGTACGGAAAATTTATTTAAATTCAGTAACTCTTTATTGAGCTTGAAATGTCCATAATTACACAAATTTAAACAATTCTAATCATTCAGGGCATTTTGCAGAAAATGCTATCACCCGTGTCTGCCCGCTTTTGTGAATGTGTCAACATCCTTCATAATGTAACGTTGTCTCGCTACGCTAAGTTAGCTGGGATGCAGGCTCAGCAGGGCGGCTAAGTTTGTTTATCATATGGATATTATGAATTTCCCATTTGATGTTATTCCGGAACGTCAGACCAAGGTATTTATAGTTGTGTATCTCACCAATTATCGGACAATTGCAGTTTACCTCAAGATTTGCAACCTTTGCACCCGTTTAAGAAACGCGGGTCTAACCTGCCGAGTCTTCTGAGGTGCCTCCATTCCGTTGAGCCCAGTGGCGTGGTGCATTCGCCTGCACCTCGCGACCGGAGGAGACACATAAGTGCGCGGATTTGAGCCCCGCCGTTGCACGTTTGTATTTATGGGGGTCCGTCTATAAGACAAAGCGAAAAGCAGTCCCGTGGACGTTAAATCTTGGCTGGTGGTAAGCCCGAAAGTATTGATGCCTCCATTCCGAATCCAAAATCTTTGACACCAGTCTAATCATGGTCGAGAGCCATTTTGAAAGAGAGAGTGGATTCTTTCAGAACTAAACGTTAACGACCCCATAGTTTTCTAACAGGTACTATTGTATTCCCAGAAAAGAGAGGCTTCATCATAGTTCGACAGAGATGTGGATGCCTCGAGGAGAAACATAGTTATAGATTGAATAAGACAGTCTTGAGATGATTGAATAAGGTAATACGAGACATCGGAGCCATGATGACGCTTCAACTTGATTTCAGCGTACATATAGCTGAGATAATACAATCGACTAATCTCATTTACAACTTTTTATTTCGTTGCTTCGTTTTTGAAAAAAACAGATTTTTTTAAAATTTAAAGTCAGTCGTAGTGAAGCGTACGTATTGTTGTGAGGTTGGTGTCCACCATATCTGAGCAAACATGTCAAAGCAATTGAGCGTGTTCAGTCAAACATTTTACCACGTGTGAAGCTGGCCGATCAGGCTTATCTAGAACACATTGTAAATTTACACTCAAGGGTAGACTGTCAAATGTATAATCGCACTATTCGGTATTCGAACATTACGTCAGACAAAATATTTTAGGGCGCGTAGTAAAAATCTCAGAAGTTTACAGACAGTATCCCCGTTGAATATTGCGAGAACAGGCCGTGCAAATAAACTACTTCGTGGCGTGTCGAAACAGAGTGAGTGCTTGAGAGAAAAATTATTAAACCAACTGCATAACGGCTAATACAGCTGTGGATGTTCTGTGCTCTTAACAACGTGTTTTCTGTGTTCTTAACAAATTGCTAGGTATTTGCTGGTATGGACTATATTGTCAAACGCCAAATGCAGCATGTGGTGTAAATGTGTCGTCCTCCCATTAACTCAATAAAGTCGAAGTTGAATATTGTAATTTTAACATTTAATTAATATAATAACCAGCTACGGTCGGCTCTCCTCGGCGTGTGTATGTGACTCCCCTACCCCAACCCCCTGGAACCGTATCCTAGGTAAGTACTTCAAAGGGTCATAGAAGACATTTTTTTTCGGATTTTGTTATTTCAAGTAGTTTGTTCCAGGGTCGAGTGGTTTCGCCCATCATTCTGGGCAATTTTTTGGAGATGTTCCAGCTTTGCTGGAAAGTGTCACTTTTTTGTGTGGGCTTTTTAAAGAAACAAATCCTTGCGACAGCGTGCAATGATCAAACACACAACCCAAGTGCGACCCACCGACGTGTGTCATCTTCTTTTTCTTTCGATGCACCATGCATTTACATCTCTGACATGTTCGGACACAAAAAACGGATCCTCACACTCCGAGGATCCAACAGTGCGATCGAACCTACATACCAGCAGCCTGGGAAGTATGCGCACTAGCTGCGTAGACCACGCCGCCACATAAGTTCATATATGGGCATGGTATATATAGATAGCAGTCGCCGTTCGCCAGCCGAGGGCGAGGAGGTCAACACACCGATGACGTTGTTGCAAAATGCAGGTGCGATCAGGCTGTGTGGGCTCCCCTTTTAGCCATACGCTAAGCAAACAGTTCGTTTATATGATCGGACTTAGCCACTGGTTGCAGTAGCATAAAACGCTAAGCCATTGGGGCACCTCAGCCTGAGGCTCCCAAGGAACGTGTTCAGTACCTTTTACAATAGTTTACGAAATTTAGCTAGCCGAAACGTCTTCCAAACTGGAGAACGGTACGCGAGTTTGAGAAGGAAAAGTGCGTTGTACATATATATATATATATATATATATATATATATATAATGCAGGCGCATTTAAGATAAGACATTGAAGAAAACAACTGTGCGAACTAAACGCAATTAAACGTTTACGACATACGGCAACAATGTACCGTTTCGCCGGAATGTGACGAGCGCAGTCAGGATCAAGTGAAACGTATGCTTCTAGATCACGGGTGCACGGTATCGTTTATTTCGATGTCAAGGTCGATAGCAACGTGTTTCAGTACAACTGTTGTACACCGAAATATAGATTCACCACTTCACTCTAAAACGAAAAGATGTCACCACCAGGGAGTGAACCGCACGCGGCGAAAGGCACCAGGGTAAAAGGCGCATTTGGACCGGAATAGTTTTGGAGACTCGTGGTCGTTTTCTGGAAAGCGATATGTACTCAACTAATTGAATACCTTTCTAGTGGAAAAAAAACAATGACTGGGGACTGTTGCTACGCAACATTCCTGGACCAATTGAGCATCGCATCCATTGCACTACGGCCCACGATGCAGAAGAGGCTGCTGCACCACGAGAGCTCAATTTGGCGAACTAAATAAAGCATCTGTGTCCATGAAGACTTGTGAAACAATCGAACGAATGAGAACTAAAACTGTTGTGGAGCAATCAAATGTGTGCAGTCAAATCATTCGATTCATATAGGAATACTGTGGTTAGTTGGAGTCTGACTTGAATTGCGCGTCTTGAGCCGACCCTCTCCCTCTGATTGGTTGTTTGAAACGTGTCACCATCGGCTGGTGATCGCTTGGACGGTTGAGAACGCTGGGGTTTCGGCGCGGAGATTTGCGACCGCTGTGGTGCTGTCGTTGGACCTGGCCGGTTAGGACTGATGTGAATCGCGCCATAACGCGTAAACAGTGCGAAAGACAGAGGTGTAGTGCGCAGTTGTTATATTGCCTAGAGGACGGAGCGCTTCGTTACAATATGTAGCGATAAAAGCAAGGTAATAAGTAGTACCATTTGACAATCTACGTGTGTGTACAATTTAGGTATATTTAGGGACTATGAGAATAGGGTGCAAATATCTCTGCTCAAATGTGCCGTGGTTTAATCAGATTCGCCACTGTATACACTAGGTAACGACGCAATGCCGGTAGCTAAATAATTTCGTGATCCTAGAGTGACTGTGACCCCTAAATTAGACTTCTCTGAGCATATTACTGCCACCGTCACTTCTGTTTCACAATTATGTTATACCATAATTAGACGTTTCATTAACAAATCCAAATGTTTATGTGAATTTGTACAAAAGTCGTGTCTTACACAAATCCCTCCACTGCAGCCAGGTTTGGGCTCCCCATATGGCAAAATATATAAATGCTATTGAGAGGGTACAGGCCAAATTTATCAGACGAGTGTCAAAAAGATGTAATATTCCCCATGAGCGCGTATCTCTTGTGTCGATACGTAGGTTACAAGAACGAGGCGATTTATCGCTGTATAAAAAGTTGTGCAGTCTCAGGACTGACCAGGACATATTTAAATATGTAGATAATGGACTACGAAGTGAAGTGAATGTTAGAATGTTACTGGAAGTTGCGCGCTCAGTGAAGATAGACAACACATTCTCGTGGAGAGATCCACGGAAGTCTGCGAAATCGACAGACCTGATGTTTGTTATAATTATATTCAAATGCAATTTTTTCGTAAAAAGCAATGTATACTTAGGCATATATGACCCTTGAATAAAGGCGTTGACTTGACTAGAGGGTCGTAGTTTTGCGACTCAATGCATGGCTATGCTTGCGCGTTATTCCATGTTACTCATTCTGAGCTCCTAATCATAAACGCCCTATGTGTACCATGTATGCGCATGCATTTTTTTCAATCTAAACCGTGAACGTTGCTCAAACGTATGTCAAGCAAGTTGAACCTGTTCTAGCATTTTCTTTAGTAGCCGTAAAACGGTAGCCGTCAAACGGAAGCAGGCTAGTTTAGCACATAAAATATCTGTATTTATTATAGCTCATTGGACGACGTGGCTTGTTTGGTATACGCCGTAGTTAACTCAGTTATTCGAGTTAAACCATTTGGAATATGATTGCCAAAATATGACCCTAGCCATTCGCACAAACAGAATATGAGAGCGTGTGTGTGTGTGTAAAATGACCGCGTACTCATATGCTCATACACTAACGCAAACAACAATAGGTATCCATCGTACCTGGCGAGATGATCTTTACGATCTAACCTAACTCAAACAAAGTATACACCATATAACACACATCCACACACACACACAAATACACAAAAATACACATCACAATGAAACACTCGTGAAGAAAACAAAACTGTTTGTTAAACACGTGCTCAGCTTTCGAACACGTCATGCTTCACGAATACGAATGCTTCGATTTCAATCACATTCGCATCTTTTTTTTGTTGTCTTTTTCTTAAGTAAGTAACGAAAAGTAATTAATAATTAATCGTACACAATTGCGCGCAATTGACACCACCGGACATTGACGCCAGTCAACGAACAGAAAAGTCTGCGTGGCGGCTCAAAATGGTGAAATCCAAACCAACCAGCAAACTGTCAATTTGTCATGCTCCGACATACTGGGAGCATTCACGACGCTGCAGTGCAGTGCAGTGCAGTGTGTGTGTGCAATGTATATCTCCTTGCTCTGGACTGGAATAAAAAACATATGGCCAGACACTAAACACATATTACAGCGGTCTGTAGGCGCTGGCCACTAGTTCCCGTAGTAGTCGTAGTAGTAGTAGAAGTAGTCGTCGTCGTACTACTGCTGCTACTGCGACCACGACTACTACACGAAGTACATCATGCCTCGCATCGCTTTCGTCACGCGTGTGGCTTCGTTAAACTTCTCGAGGTTGTGGTCGGTGTCGCTCGACGTACTGCTCGACCCGCTCTCCGATCCGGAGCTGCCGAACATGACGCCCTTGATGTGCTCCTTGGCCCGAAACGCGACCAGATGCGCGTAGTAGGCGGGCGCGGGCAGCGACACCGCCCGCGTGCACCGCGCGTACGTGTGGCACAGCGCGTACGAGAAGCGGTAGATCTCCTCGGGCGGGTGGTTGGCGTCGTCGTGCACCACGTGGTAGTGGGCCGGTCGCGACGTGCCCTGCAGGCCGTGATGCGAGCACAGGTAGAAGTCGAAGATGCCGGGATGCACGATCTTGGTGTCGACGACCGACCCTGGCGGGATGTTGCCCGCCTTGCCGACGCCGTCGCGCGCGTTCGCCGGCTTGAAGCGCACGTGGTGGCGCTTCTGCACGACGATGAACAGCATCGTCGGCTTGTAGTCGGCGTTGAACTCGGCGCACGCCGCCCGCATCTCGGCCAGCTCGAAGCAGCGCACCGCGTCGAACTGCGCCTCGGACACGCCGTCCCGGTAGACGATGAGGCGCTGCGGCAGCAGCTTGTTGCGGCCGTGGAACGCCTGCAGGCACTCGAGGAACATCTGCTTCAGGCCGACCACCCATTCGACGCGGTTGCCGTCGCGATTGCGCTGCGCCGAACACACCGCGTAGTACTGCGACGGGATGTGGTCCATGGAGGCGACGATGGCGGCGATCGACGGCGTCCCGGTATCTCCTGAAATCAGGCAGACGACGGACGACGGACGACAGCGGCGGCTAGTAACAGGAACAAAAAAAGTACTGCTTGCAGTTTTTTGTATGTAGTACTTTATAGTACTTTTATGTAGTACTATATAGTACTTTTATGTAGTACTATATAGTACTTGTATATAGTACTATATAGTACTTGACGCTACACAGAGGATCTCCCCCTCCCCCTCCTCCTCCTCGTCCCGCCCCGCCCCGCCCCGCATGCTCCCTCTCAAGAAGAAGTGGTACTAGTGATTGCTAGAGTAGGTCGTTCGGTGGTTACAGTGATCAATAACAGTGGAGCTATATTGAACGACTGCAATGGATTCGATTGAACGACTCCAGTAGAGATATACTGATCGACTCCAGTAGAGATATACTGAACGACTACAGTGGATCCGATTGAACGACTACAGTGGATTCGATTGAACGACTACAATTGGCTATATTGAACGACTACAGTAGATACTATTGAACACGTACAGTGAATTCGATTGAACGACTACAGTGGATTCGATTGAACGACTACAGTGGATCCGATTGAACGACTACAGTGGATTTGATTGAACGACTACAATTGACTATATTGAACGACTACAGTAGATACTATTGAACACGTACAGTGAATTCGATTGAACGACTACAGTGGATTCGATTGAACGACTACAGTGGATTCGATTGAACGACTACAATTGACTATATTAAACGACTACAGTAGATACTATTGAACACGTACAGTGAATTCGATTGAACGACTACAGTGGATACTATTGAACACGTACAGTGAATTCGATTGAACGACTACAGTGGATTCGATTGAACGACTACAATTGACTATATTGAACGACTACAGTAGATACTATTGAACACCTACAGTGAATTCGATTGAACGACTACAGTGGATTCGATTGAACGACTCCAGTGGATTCGATTGAACGACTACAATTGACTATATTGAACGACTACAGTAGAGACTATTGAACACCTACAGTGAATTCGATTGAACGACTACAGTGGATTCGATGAAACGATTACAGTGGAGCTATATTGAACGACTACAGTGGATTCGATTAAACGATTACAGTGGAGCTATATTAAACGACTACAGTGGATTTGATTGAACGACTACAGTGGATTCGATTGAACGATAACAGTGGACTACATTGAACGACTACAGTGGAGATATATTAAACGACTACAGTAGACTATATTGAACAACTACAGTGGATTCGATTGAACGACTACAATAAATAATATATATAAATAAATATATTATAAACGCGACCACAGTAGATTCTAACACTGAACAGCTATAGATACACTGAACGACTCTAGAGAATTATTACTAAAGTGCGGCATGGACATGCAAATACTCGTGGAGACTCGGGAAAGTTTCTTCGAAATGTTCTGTCTGAACAGTAAAGAAGCCTAGTGAAGCATGAGTTTAGAATCGAATTCACTAACTAGCAGATAGCGTTTGGCAGATATTGTTGACGTTTGGAAGGGACATTCAACTCGACTCTCATCTACAGAGAGATAAAGCGACGATGTGAGTGAATGTGGCAAGCACAAACGTATCAATGCCGCAACAGCCCCCCACCTGGTTGTGTTCCTCTGTTCTTTTGCGACAACTTGCAGTGAAAATGAGGTGCATATGAGTGCCTCTCTCGAAGAGCTTCAATCGACTATTAGAGATGGGGCCCTATGCTTGACGAGTGCGTTTGGATGGCATAGAACATTTCAATCCGCACTACAAACCCGGCAAACGACGCCCCAAGATAGCAACGGACGATGGACAAAAACTCTAACATTATATATATTTATATATAAATATATATGTATATATATATATATATATATATATATATATCAGTAGAGGAAACTTTAGGCTTGGGATCCCCTCCCTACCGTGTCCCTGCACGGCCACATCGGACTCACGGAAACATCTGCTCGATGGCAACCTCAGGACTTGTCCACAAGACGAAAAACAGGCGCATGCCTTCCTGGCCAAAGAATTTCCGACGAAAGCCGGTCTTTTGTTTTCGAGGCTTGTCACGCGGTTGAGGGGATAAGACTTGAATGCGCTATCTTTATCAGACTCTCTACTCAAGTCGTAGAACTCAAAACAGTGCTCAGGCGGCGGAGTGCACTCCGCCGCGACCACCCACAGAAGAGGGCCGGCAACGTTCGACCGGCAAGTCGATGGTCACCATCTTCTCTGTCCAGAAGTAAGATTGTGGCGATAACCTAACTCCTATAAGAGATTTGTAGTGACGAGCGACAGGCATACGGCAGAATGCCTACCAAAACATTTCACTGCGCTCACGGAAAGAAGAGCTCAAAAACGTATGTTCGGCGATGGTTCCACCGCCACCGCGACAACGGACCAGCCACTGACTGGGCTGAAAACACTGAGGCTAGTCTCGCCGCATCTAAACTCACGCTGCAGAAGCACCCAGCTTGTTCGTTCATCCGACTTCGCACCGTGCGGTTTCTTCCTCTTCTCTCCAGAACAAATAATGGAGAAGAAAACGTTTGGATTCACGAGACTCGGTGTTTGAAATAAGCAAGGTGGAACTAGAAAGCATCGAAAGACGTGTTTATGCGGCGCGATGTGCTTCGGTGGATGGATCCTTCGCCTCAAAAATGTACCGAAAATAGTGGAAATAAAAATATTGATACTGCTGGAAAAAACAGATATATAGTTAAAAAAATGTTTGCATTCTATTAAATAAATTTCGTATTTAAACATTTGCCAGGTTGCTTCGTGTATGTTGAAAACCCTCAAAGAGGTTTCTTGGTTTGCTTCTTGTTTGCACAAACATTTTACTGTTGGCGCGCTTCACATTGATGACTGACTGATAAAACTGCTTTTTTTTTTTTTTTAAATCTAAATTCATTATCTTTGGGTGCATAGCTGCTACACATCGATTGCGAAGCGGGTAGGTATATCATATAATTTGTTTAGAGTTGTTGATTTTTTAACTGTCGCAGAGAAAGCGAACTAGATGATCCACTCTTTTGCGCTTTCTTGAAGCATCCTTGTGACGATAATTCCTCACAATGTCGCTTAGGTCATGTTAATGTGCGCAAAAGAACCGCTACGTTATTTTATTTCAAATCTATTCTATGACGACGACTCGACCTTTGATTCGTTGACATTAGTTGCATCGTCGACATTTGTAATACATGTGCGGGGTCCAGTCGGCGCAGAGTGTTGTTGTAAGAGTTAAACCTTACCGAGAGTTTGGCGGACTTCAAATGCAACACTAAAAACTAAAGGCGTTAAAACATGTAGACTTAGGTGTGAATCTGAATCTACTATAAATTACGTTATCTCCATGATCAATATTGTTAAGCGACTCTCTATAATAAAGAAACGAACGAACTTAACTGGTAAACGTTAAGATCATACGTCGCAGGACCATTTCTATAGTCGATCTAACGTATTCCGTTGCGGAATTTGTCGTTTTACTTTCCGAAGACGCCGTTGCTGCCAATATGTTCGTATGTCTTCTCTTAAGAAAATCTTATATATATATATATATATATATATATATATAAAGTGGCCTAAAGCTGGACTGCCTTAACTCGAGCCCATGCGAAACGCCGTATTAATTCCGCTCGAATGAGACCATGCAAAAGGTCGTTTGCTCCAAACAAAAAAATACGTTATTTTGCCTCTTTTATTCGATATACACGTAATACTGCGGTGGGCCTTGTGGGGAAAAATTTGTACGCTGTATGGCGTTGAACGAAACATGAAAAAAAAACGGCTTGATACGATGGCGTTCTCCCCATCACTGACGACATACCTGGTCCGGGATGGTTGACATCGATGCCAATTGCCATGAAGGGTTTGTTCATGATGTCTGTGCGGTTCATAATTCCGTTGTTCCAACCGCCTAGCTTCGTGTTGATCTTTTGCAGAAGATTTTGTGCAAACATCGCATTGAACTTTTTCATGACGTTCTCGTCTCGAACGCACTGCGTGCGCATGCAGAGATCGGACGTCTCGGCGGTGGCCTTTATGAGTCCGTAGTCGGACGATCTACCTAGAACAATGACCGTCATTTGTACTTGCGGCACCTTTGCTTTGATGTCCGACAGCACTTTCTGCGCTGTTACTCGGCTGCCGAACACCTGAACGAGAGCCGGCGGTGAGATGGGCATTCCCAGCTTGCCACCCTCTCGCTGGAATTGCTGCACAATCATCTTGGCTTGTTCCTCCTTGATATCGCCCAGAACGGCGATGGCCCAGGTCGTCATTTCGGCGGGCTTCAGAAACGAACCTTCGAGTCGCCACACGCCGCCGATGGGGATCGCTTTGCGATCTTTGGCGAACCTGATCGCGGGCGCCGCCAGTACGCGCGCCTCGACCTTGACCGGGCTTTCGGCGATCCCCATCTCGAACTCCTGACAGTACGATGCGGCACTGCCCTTCAGATTGCGCACGGCCTCTCGAAGCCGGTCGAACCGAAGCTGCGGTGGCACCGCCGTCTTCTTGATCACGTTGGCCGTCTGCTTCTCGGTGAGTTTGCGGCGGCAGTGCTGGCCGGGCACCAGGCGACAGCATTCCATGGGCAGCATTGTGCCCTTTTTGCCGACGATCACACACGGAAGCGCCGGAAACTGCAGCTTCGTTTGGTACTTCTCGGCGAAGTACTGCGCGACCGTGATTCGCCGGCCTTCCCACTCGAAGTACTCCTCGTTGGGCCCGTTTCGAGTCAGATTTTCGATACGGTACTGACGCCGGTTGTCGAGATGCGTCGTGGTCACTTTGAGTGTGCGAAGCTCTTTAACAAGCTCGAGGCGGTCAGATTCGCTCAGCGGACGCTGGAGTAGGCTTTGTCGGCCGCTGTCGATGTTGAGCGTCTCCTTGACGTGCTGAATCAACGGGCCCGATATGTAGAAGGCAGTCGCCGACATATCAATGTTGACCAGCGGCTTCCAGACGCCCAGCCGAATCGACGTATAGAATCCGAACCAGAGTTCTCGGCCGCCGCCGAGGCGACAGTCGCCGTCCTCCTGTAAGCGAATCACGTCACAAGTGACGGCGAAGTGATGTGGTTGCGCTTTTTTTGGTAACACTCTAACACGCGTTTCATTTGGGCAATTCTCAATTCTCATTGAGAAACAGGGAATATGATATTTCTCTTCAAATGAAATCTAAATTCTACGACCGAATATGACCTAATTGTAACGGTTCTCTGCAAACGTAGACAAGATACATGTTTTCCGAAATATGCAATCATATTTATTGTGTGTGTGTTTAGATGTAGCGCATTCACGAAGTGCTTTGTATATAGCACGTTCACGCATATGTATGTACCTATGCATCAATTCAAACATGTACACCCGGACGCGGTGCTTCAACACTTGTCACGTACCCGCTTCGGAGTAGAGAAAAATGATCGTCCCACTGGCACGAACGCGAGAGTCGGTCCCGTGCGCAGGATCACGTCGGCGGCCTGCACCACGTCCTGGAACAGTGACGGCTTTGTCGAACCCTCGTACATCGCGTGCACTTCGTCGAACGAAATTGTCGACACGTAGCGAAGGCGCACATTGAACTGGCGCTGCAAATCACCCTCCTCGATCTCCACCACAAACACCTTCTCCTATGATCGACATACCATATATACATATATTGTGAGTCTCTATTTGATAAAATACTTAGTACAAGCCAGACAATATATATATATATATATATATATATATATATATATAAACTTAGTTGTATGTATATAACCTCGCTATGTTAGCACTTTGGAGTGAACAATTGTCTCCGAGCGAACGTGTGATAACGGGTTTTCTAACCCAAGGTTAGCCCAGTTCAACAATGTGCCCCGAACGGACGCTGCATTTCTTCGTTGAATGTCAAGCGACAGCCTCGCAACGCAAGAATTCGGATGCACTCGAGTCTCCTGTCGAGATATTAAGGTTTCTACCTACGCGCTGAATCAGCTTGAGCGTAAGGGGGCCTGCAGCTTCCATAGTCACGCCAACGGTAAAAATTCGTGCGAATAATCCACACTGGAATATTTTCTACATTTGTTAGCTTCAGCTAACCTGAAAGCATGATCTGCTCGGTCCGCATCTGCACCGACCATCGAAGGGGCTAATGAGTCGGTTACAATTGCGTCCCAAAGCATGATATATATATATATATACATATATATTTACAAGGGTATCTGCTAAGACTTACGGCAAAGTTAAGACGTCGACGTGTGTAGATATTCTTGCGTCCGTCAAAGACGGGTATACAGTTGTCGAAATCCGCGGCGTAGACCCGCCCGAGAGCCTTGACCACGTGCCGGTTGATAATCGTCGAAGCGCAGCGCGCCTTCAGCGCCTCGGGCACCGGCGCCTCCTGCGTCGAACCCTGCGCCCGAACCTCTACGTCGTAATGAAACACGCTGCCTCGCGGCAGTTGCACCTCGAAGAGGTTCGACATCAGGTCAATGACTTTGCTGTCGGTCGTTTGGCGTGCTGGCGTGCGACGGCCCGGCAGCGCGGGAGCGTCGACAAACATCTTGTTCTTGATGCGCTCGGCGGCCTCGCTAATATCGACGTGGCTTACGGCCTGCGGCCTGCGCACGGCTGTCGGAGCGGCAGCAGAGTCGCCTTCGCCTGCCGCTTGTACGGGAACAGCAGCAGCGGGACCAGCAGTTGTCAGAGGTGGTCCAGCTTCGCCGACCGCACTCGGCAGTTGTTTGACTTCTGGTGCAGGCGGTGCTCCTGCTGCTCCTGGTGTTGGTGCTGCTGCTGTTGCTGGCTTCGCTATTGACTCGGCTGCTAACGACTGCGTCGCCGCCGGCGTGACTGAACTGCTACCGCTGACCGCAGAACTCGACATGCTACGCAAGGGCCCCAGGGCACGCTGAGGTCGTACGAGTGTCGGCGCAGACGCGGACGACGACAACGACACCTGTGGCGGACCAAGGACGGACGTGCCAGCAACCGTGACACTGCCGGGTGCGCTGGCCGAAGCAGGCCGATCAACGGCTGTGGATGACGCTGGCGTCGGAACAGCTCTCGCTGGACGGGGTCCTGTTGTCGCGGCAACGGGCGCTCGAAGTTCGGGAATCGTCTGTGGCCGCACATCTGCCGGCGAGGTGAGCTGTGGCGCACGTGCCGGCGCCGGGGTGGCGGATGCTGGCCTGGCAGCTCCTAGAGTTGCTGAGAGTCCTGTTGCGCTCGTCGTCGTCGTTGTTGTGGTTGCTGGTATCGCGCCTAGCCGAGCCGGAGTACGCATTGTCGGAACTTGGCCCGGGACTTGAGCCGCAGCGCCTCGACCGGCGGCAGTCGCTGGGATTTGCCCGCCCGGAGCCGCCATTCGGGCCGCTGTCGTGGCGGGCCTAGTTGGCGGCGCAACCGTTCTTCCTCCAACGGTCGGTGTTGCTGGTCGCACACCTTGAACCGTTGTTGCTGCTGCTCTTGCGGCTGGTGACACCGCTGACGCTGGGCTGGCAACGGTGGCGGCCCCAGCAGCTGTTGCTGCTGCTGCCATCGTAGGATGTGGACGCTGCGCCGGCGATGGTTGTGCAAATTTGGCCGATGGCTGTCCAGTTAGCGGCGCGGCGACTGAGGAACGAGTCATAGCAGCTGGTACTGCCGACGTCGCCGGGGCGCCTACAGGTCTCTGCAAGTGAAGCGCTGAAGCCTGTGCAGCCAGAGCAGCACTGGGCATGCCCGGACGTGTAGGCGCAGCTGGTACGGGTCGTGCAACCTGGGGTTGCGCAGGCACAGCTGCCGGTCGCACGAACGCAGACTGCATTGTTGTCATGGTCACTCGGGCTGCTGCAGCCGCCGCCGCCCCCTGTCCTGCCGCCATCGGAGCTACGATACCAGCCGGCCTCGTGGACGAGACGGAGGGCGACAGTTGTGGGCGGCCAACAGTCGCCAGGCCACCCGCCTGCATTCGTGACGCTGCTGATGGTTGTGCTACTGATGCTGGTCGTTGTAGTCCTGCTAATGCTGGTGATGATGGCGGCCGGGCAGAACCAACGGCCAAAGGAGTCGCCAAAGGCCGAGAAGCCGCTGTTGGTAACGCTGATGGCGTTGGTCGGCCGACTGGTACGGCTGTCGCAGGCGCTGGACCTGGCATTGCCGGTGCGCCTGGTGGTCGAACAGCTGGCCTTCCAGCTGCCGAAACGGGTACCTGCGTTGCTGGTGCAGGTGCTCCTGTTTCTGCTGCTGCAGGGCGCGATCCTGGCTGGGGCACTGCGGCCGTCGCTGGTCTCGGGGTCAGAGTTGCCGGTCTGGCAGTGTGTTGTGGTCGAATGGCCTGTTGTGGAACAGCTGCGGCGGGCGTCTGCATTGAGGGACGAGCTCCGGTCGATGACGCAACGACAGAATGCGGCTGTGGGATACCCTGCTGCGGCGGCTGGTGCTGCTGTCCTGAGATGGGCCCCGCGGCCCGTGTTGGAAGCGCGCCTGCTGGACGCACCCCCGCCGATCCTGGCGCGGGCCCAATCAAGCGTGGTGCCACCGGCCGACCGGCCAGCGGCGACTGTCCAGGCAGCATTCGAGCCTGCATCGGGACGACCCCTGTTGGCCGTACGCCAAGCGATACGGCTGACGCTGACAGCTGGACCGATCCAGCCGGTGGGGTGACCGGTCGAGCGGGAGGTTGTCCGGTCGCTGCTGCCGCCGCCGCTCGCATCTGCATTGGTACGGCAACGTCTGGTCGCACTGCAGATGCCGCTAGAGTCGGCCGGCCCGGCGATGCTAAGCAAACGCCCTGTTGTAGAGCAGGCGGCGCTCCGACGCGCGTCTGTGGGCCGCCTTGCGGACGAGCTGCCGTTAGTGCCGGGGGTGGTCGGGCGGCGCCAACCGCCGGACCCCCCGGCGGCTGCAGCGGTCGTTGCCCCACGACCGCTCCTGGGATCGGTCTACCGGGTGCAGGCACACCGGGACCACCGGGCCTCTGTACAGAAGCCACGGGCGGTGCAGAGACTCGAGGGGCGCCAGCACCAGAGCCAGCCGCGGGGGTACCGGCTACACCTGAAACAGTGAGACAGACAAACACAAGGGTTGGCTCAGTATCAAGCCAGTATGTCACGCCATACTGCACATATATGCCTACAACTCATGCTCAAAACTCTGCAGATCAAAACGGTAATAGTAATTAATATGCATATAAAAAAAACCATTAATATGCATTCATTATTCAAAATAAATCCACTAGTAATCTACCGGCTAGGTTGCTGAACACACTCGTCTTGGCACCATTCATTGCACAATGGCAATGGCGCCGAGGAAGTAAAACCGAGTCACTAATGTCCAACAACTGGAACCAACTTGTATTTAGAGTATTTTCGAGAATTGCCCACAACGCAAGCTGGACACAATACTATTCAACTCCTGTTGTAGGAACAACAGTAGTGAGATGAAGCGTACAAATACACTGTGTTGAACAGAATCGCACCTAAGTGAATGCAGGCCTTCGGTATTGACTTTATCTTGGCGAGCCGTACTGTGAAAGAGTTTACATGGGTGCCTAGGCGTGGTGCCTGGTTGTGGAGTTTGCGCATCTTCCAGCCAGGAGCCACCGAGCTGCTTATAGTATCATCAATCAAAGTGTAAGGCCGGCTCTTATATGCTTGGATTATATAAGAGTCGGCCTTACACTTTGATTGGAATAATGATTATTTGATGCCACCGTATCCGTGTAATTAATTCTAACATGGGTGATATTCCAAAGCTTATTATGATTATTATTATTATTATTATTATTATTATTATTTATTTCATGTTCAACAACGTTACAGTTGTGAGGTCTGAACGTATTATTGCAAATTCTTTAAATAATTACTTTACTCCATGGCGTCTAAAATAGATGCCGCGTTCCCTCTTCAAACGGCCAAGGACAACGCTTGCCTCAAGAATTGACCACCTTTTCGGTCGCTTGTGACCTCCTGAATTCGCTTAATTAAATCTTTGAGAAATGCTTCGGTTCCCTCGCTGATTGATCTCAGTGTTTCATGGCCTTAAGCACAAAAACATATCTTGTTTCCAGTCCAGCGTATTTAACCCTCGAATCAGTCTAGAATTAAAAACAACCTCCTTAAAAATGTTTTTTTAATTCTATTTAACCCGTTTTCTAGAATTAAAAAAATAATTAACGTGTTAATAAAATTTAACCCGTTTTCTGACGTCCGCGTGCTTTGCTACCCACCCGCTACCGGCTCAACAGAGCTGTAGTGTAAATAGGAAGCCGCGGTTGTGCACGAAACCGTTGCATTCCAAGCTAGGGACTTCCTGTGTGACCAAAATGCAATGGTCACCCCATCAGGTCTTTCTTCGCCAGGTCGATCTACCGGCGCCCAGTGGGTGTAGGCCACTGGAATCCACCATCTCCCCGCACAGTTTGCACTGAAACGAGACGCTAGCGCCGATTCTAAGTGCTGACATCATGTGGCCGAACTGCCTCCTCTACTAACGAGGCTGCCACCGGACCAAATTGGACCAGTGAAGCAGCGTAGCACACATGAGCTAGGTCAGACCTCCTTATTATTATTATTATTATTATTATGCACTCTGCATTGTCTCTATTTTACGGGTTATTTTGTGTACATTTAGCAATAGTTCACACAAATAAACTAAACTAGTTTATAATGGTTACATACCAGACGGATACAAGGTTTGCCGCACTTAATTATAATACCACTTTGTTTTCTAGGCAAACGTGCTCTTCGATGTTTCCTCTTGCCCCATGTACAGCTATGGTGTGATACACTGCGAAGTATGTATTTGAATCGTGGCCACCCCAGAATATGTCTCCCAAGGCAAAATGTCGCCTGCAGAAGCGTAGCCGTGAGATACGATCTTGTGTCTAATCCGACATGTTTTCCAAAAAGCTTAATTTGTCATTTAGAACTTTGAAGAAATCATCATTGCCTTACTGAGCCTTCCCATATGTTCATTTTATATGTGTACAGCTACCTTGCTGCGGGAAATAAATGATCAGATTGCGTCTAGTGCAATTTGTTTTGTTTAGAGGTCGGTCGGCAACCGTACTTTCGCATTTTGCTGCGTTAAGTATTAACATGTCTTAAATCGACTTCGCTTGTCGAACACCACTGCACTAGTCGGTGTTCACCCAATGTTGTGTCGTTCAGATAGCATGCGGACATTGTAGGAGCTTTGTATCGGTTTATACAAAGGTCGGATACATCGAGGCTAAATAATGCGGGATTCAAGGGGCCTTACTACAAACTCCAATCAACGCCGGGTGTATTGGCGCCATTGTATTCGCAGTTAATCGTACTTGCAAGCCACACAAGTGTTAACAAATCTGAGCAAACTGTCTTAAACAAATTAACGGAAGCCCAATGGATTATCACATCACGACCATGTCGGTTTGTGGGACCGTTGACCAATTTCACCAACCACCCGGCAGTTCTGTTTTCGAATGAGCCCAAGATGTCCCTCTATGGTAACGATAGACGGGGAAGAGAGTACCGCCGAGGAGGAAACCAATTTGCGTAGCCTTGTCTCATGAGGCGACTCAGTTACGACGGTGGGTGGTTAATCATGGTTTGGGGTGCACTATCCTAAGGTAGGAAAATCGAACTCCATAAGTCACCCCAAAGATTCCTCAAGTCAATGGTTCTCTTCCCATGCCAACACGGAACAATGTGGAAGATGCCAAGTACTTCTTTGTGTAACAGGTAGCATTCTGCGTGTGCGTTTATGATGTTTATATACTTGCCATGTATTTATGGATTTAATTTATTTACAGCCGCGCTGGGGAAATGTGTTTATGCTACATCAAAATGTTTCGAAATAATAACCAATCTAGCATTTTGCTAGTTCTGTACAGGGTCATTCATATCGTTATGTACTTATCGCAAGGTTTGGTAGAACTCGACAAGAAAATATTTTTTTCCAATGGAAGGAGGACGCGGAAACGTCATGTTTAAAAGAGATAGTGAAGTTTATAAAACTAGTCATTCTGCCTTTTTCTCCTACATAGTTGTGCGAAATCTACGTTTGCAGTAGAACCAGTTAACGCATGAAGGAACCGATTAGACCGGCGTGTTCGGAGGTGCACAAGTGTTTCCATCGACTTTCGATGCCTTTCCTCATTCTGGCTATTTGTTTTTCGCTACGCAAGCTAGTGAAGTGTTCCTTCATGCGTTAACTGGTTCTCCCGCAAACGTAGATTTCGCACAACTATGTAGGAGAAGAAAAGGCAGAATAACAACTTTTATAAATTTCACTCTCTCTCCTAAACAAGACGTTTCCGCGTCCTCCTTTCATTGGGTAA
>QVRM01001807.1:0-17500 GCA_003439945.1 Dermanyssus gallinae | reverse complement strand
TGCAGTCGGCGATAGCGTGATCAACTGTCAGTTGTTAGACCTCGGTTCAACTCCAACTTAGTTATGTTACAGGTGTGATGCTTTTTATCAGGGGTACACATGCCAAAGAGACATCACCTGCGGCCCAAACCGATGTCTCATAGCCACAGGCAGAGAGCAGGTCTTGCGGCGTATTGTCCGGAGTATAACAAGCCGATCCCAGTGCCCAATTCAATGCTTTCAAAGTAGTAATTTCAAAGACCACTGAGGAGGCCAGCTTCTAACGAGTTCGCTGACGGCACATTGCTGCAGTTATGTAAGGCTATTCATTCCAATTGCCCTGGCTTCAAGATATCAAGCAGTAAGCCGCTATATCCGTATGGTTCAACACACAGAATGCAGCCATAACTCTGACGCAGTTTTCCTCCACAAGAGGGTCGATACCCCCCACAGTGACCTGTCCGGCTCTAACCTCATTCAAGGCGAGAATTTAGGGCGTCGATGTCGCATTGACAGGCGACGTGGTGCACATGAAGTAAGCACCTTGTGGTGTGGTGCATGCTCGACGCTTATTCCGAATAAGTCACGCTGGTCACGCCCCACTAAGCGCCGAGAGCTAACTGGTCATAGTCTTGCCATAAATTTTGCCTTAAATGTCAACAGCCATCCTCTTAGATGTCAACAACGGGCTCAACAGGACTTCGTGGGACGGCAGAAACGAAGCATTTGTGCACAAAGGCGTATCCCCATATTTACGACGTGTCCAAGCGCCATACCTAAAAGACCGAGCATCTACCTAGAAAGGCGTGGACTATATGGTCACAGTTGGTGCCCCCCAGGGTCCGTACTGGGACCAACCCTTTATAACATAATCTTCGATGAAATACTGAGACTTCCACAATGAACGGGAATCTATTCCATCGCCTACAGAACAGCTAAGATATCCGACAATGCTATGCCCTGAATTGGCTTCACAAAAAACGGAATTGCTCTTTACGGAATCGCAACTTACGTCTGAAAGGACACTTACTAGCACTCACGCCCATGGTTAGGTACCTAGGCGTGATCCCGGATAAGTCACTCACAGGAACGCCTTATGCCAAAGCCTCAGTAGAGCTGTAACAGTTCCCCCGCGGATCTAAGGTGCAACCGACACTCTGCGGTTTCGTCTCTCAGTGTCAATAGTCAATCGCATAATTCTATATAACGCACCCTTTTGGGAGCGCATGACTACCAGGGATACAACTATCCGCCTTCAAAACAAGACTCCAAAACCTATGGCGTTCGATATTGCACAGGCAAGTCGCACGGCGTCCCCCCCTGGCTTCTCTATATTTCTGTTTATAGAAATAGGTAAGATTAGTGTACCAGTGTACAGAAATTGGTGAATTCACTACAATCCCCGTTAATGCTTGATATCTGGCGGATGGCGTTCTGTTCGGAGATCCCCCAACCATGCTTGGCTATATTCAGAAGCTCATTGACTTTGGCGAGATTAATCGTCTGGCTTTAAATTTGGTTTGGTGTGATGTATATGTCACAGCCCGCAAATAAATCGAGTCATTAGATTTAATGGGCTTTCTAAGCCCACTTCCAGGCTGTCGCGTAGTATTGATCTGGGACTCCCGGGAAGCTTTGTGGCCGGAAATGATTGCAAAAGCAGTAAATCGTAGGCTGACTGCTATGGAAAGGAATCAGGTAATGGTCCTCTTGGTCTATAGATAGTCTAGGTATGCCAGATGCGGTCATGAAAGCAGGACCCGCAATCTTGTCATTATTGACCTAGGCTGCGGAGAGAATTGGAGCATTATTTAATAGTGGTGGGTGTGACGCTTATTCTACGCAGTCTCGTGCTGACCATCGTCGAAAATGGTCATACGTTTCCGACACGGAAGGTTGTACTGGACTTTGTTAATGTCCCATGCTTTAACCTTGCTACTACGGTGATTTCAGTGTGGTGTTGCGCTGGTGATCTTTTGATTCCTTGCTGTGCTCGTCCTTCTCCCTCAGGGCAGGTCGTCGCGCGCGCCGTCTGCCGTCAGAGCGGGTAGCTACTGCACGGTAGCTATACGTGCATTGTGCGTCATTTATACGTGCATTGCACGTCATTTATACGTACACCCCACATCTGTTAGGCGTGCGTTTAACGTTAGTCATACGTATATTGCACGTCGTGTATACGTACAACACGCGTCAACTAGACGTATATTGTGCGTCATTTACACGTGCATTGCACGTCAGCTATACGTACATTTCACGTCAGCTATACATACATTGCACGTTATTTACACGTCGTAACTACCAATGATATGGTGAATAAACTGAATTGATTGATTTATACGTACATCACACGCCGGTGAGACGTGCATTGTACGTTATCTATAAGCATATTGCACGTCATGTATACGCACAACACACGTCATTTAGATGTGTATTGTACGTCATATACACGTGCATTGCACGTCAGCTATACGTGCATTGCACGTCATTTACTGCTGTCTACTACGAAGGAGAGGGCCGCAAGGCAAACCCGCCATTCAGGTCGTCTCTGTTTTTACCGTCCCACCCGTCGCAACTGCCCGCGTCTGTATATAGCTTCCGCTTGGAGGTCCGGAAACACCGGCGTTTTTCCGGGTTTTCGAGTCTTGGACGTTGGTTCACTGGCTTCGCTATTGACTCGAACGAGGACTTGGTCGAGCTTGCGAGCCGCAAGCGCCCGGCAGACGCGACCGCGGGTAGCAACGACCCTATGGGAGCGCGCGGCACAGCTGCGGATGCTGCCCGATGTTAGGCATTTGGTACCTAGTAGAAGACGCTCGAAAGACACATCAAGAACGTGGTTGATCTTTGCAAAGCTCGAAACACCAAAATTGAGTTAGATGAAAGCTTCGCGTCACCTGGAGTATGGGTGTTCTCACAAACTAGACGAAGTCTTACTTGAAGCTGGCTTCGCTTTGACTCTTCTGTTATATACCTTCCCAAGCACCGGGGAAAAGCCCACAGTGCGTGCTTGCGAGGAGACCTTTTCTGCTTTACAGGGCGCCCCCTCCCAAACGACTTTGTGCCACCCCGTCCCACCCTGACCCGGTCAATGCTTGGGTCGGGAGGGTCGGTCTTTCGTGGACACCCTCAAGGACGTCAGGAGACACCTAACGGACAAAGGTCCCTCCGGAGCCACAGTAAAGAGGGTTGTAAAAAATACCCCGGGGTAACCTGGTTGTCTGTCTTAGTGAGATGGCTCCTAGCGCGAATGCGAACATTGCCTCGGCCATCACGGCCTCTATGGAATACGCGGCTGACAGCCGCTTGGCCGATTCTCTTCAGAAAGCGGCGCTGTAGGGGATAACCGCGGCCTTAGCGAGGCTCAAAGACCTTCACTGAGCCATTTCTGACCGAGATATTCACCCAGGCCTCGGTCAGAAAGCTGTGCAATGGGGCATGGGTCAGTAAGGGTCTTTGAGCCTTGCCAAGGCCGCGGTTCAATCAAATAGTATGTAGTAGTGCGAGCACCTGCCTCCTATAGACCAATTTGTCGTCTGAATATGTTAATACATTTTTGAACAGTTTGCCTACTGTATTCAGACGACAAATTGGTCTATGCAAGGTAGGTGCTCGCACTACGACATACTATTTGACTGAACCGCGGCCTTGGCGAGGCTTAAAGACCCTCACTGAGCCATGCCACACAGCTTTCTGACCGAGGCCTGGATAAAGGCACTAGGCAAAATGTATTAACATAGCGCCTAGTGCAATGATCGAGAACCTTCATGCCTTGTCGGGTAACCAGTATGGCGTCCGACGGGGCCGTTAGACGCGTTCAACGATAGACGCGCTCCAGCAGATCCTGTAGAGGGCGGACTAGAAGACTATGAGATTCCTCAAGACCCGGTCATTCGTTCTTCTCATTCTCCTCAATGTGAAGAATGCTTTTAATATACCAAACTGGGGGGGAAATGATTACGACGCTAGAGAATAAAGGCTTCTCACGTTACCTCTGGCGGCTAGGAAGCGTGGAAACCGTGGCGTATGCCGACGACCTCACCCCTCTTGTCACAACACTGGAAAAAATTGCAGTTTGTTCTGATCTAGTCATACGTAGTAAAAGCCAATTATTTACCCTTTGAAGATGTTTGCGATACGTACAGGTAGCATATTGCCGTCGGCACTGCTAAGCGCAAAAGATGCAAGAACCCTGCAGGTAGTACGAACCAAAATTCTAACTCCGCCTCTGAGCCTATTCACACATCGATTTAACGCAATCAAGGCCAAGTCCATGCCATAATTTGAATGCGCTGGGATATCGACGTCCTTTAGCTATGTCTCGTCGATATGGGGCCCCTCATCACAGAGGTAACTACTCAAATGTTTAACCGCAATTTATTCTACCCTGATTTCTCAATGCCTCAGTACCTGCATTTATGTGCCTAAAGGCAAGTTTACTATTTGTTTCATATAGGGATCGTGACAATTTCAGTACTAAACTCTCAAAATGTATAAATAACTGATAAAGAACCAATTGAAAACTACGTAAAATCTAATAGAGCCAGCTTCTGGTGGATCATTAAGATTATTCAATGCAGAGAAAACTGTGTTCCAAGTCGAGGCGGGCTTCCACGAGGAATTTGGTATTTTCCGCATGGTGACGGTCTTTAGTTTGCGGGACTCTACTAGATGATTGACATTGCCGAAAGATTTGTGGTTAGTGGATGGATTTTGTGAGTGTCCGTGGAAGGGTTTGAATTGGGTGCGAGTCAACAATTTTTAACAATGTGACGCTCTGGCTGGCCTGTTGCATGAGCCGGCACTCCATCAGTGCTTTTCGTTTTTCGATTTCACAAGCCCGGAGTGAGCATGCCGCGGAGGACCATGAATGATCGCCTTTACAATTTACGCATTTAAGTGCATTGCGGCAATTTGCCACAAGGTAGCCAGATTGCTCACACTGCTTGTACGTGAGATTATTGCGGTAAATCGTAGCAATGTGCTTCAGTTCTAAGCACGCATAGTGTGTAGTGGGGGCTCTTGCATGCATAGTAACCTAAGGCGTTATGGAAGCCAGAACACCTGTGACGTACATTGTGAAGTGGAGAAGTACACCATCAGCAAGTACTGTTTTCAAAGTCGTAGTGGTCCTCGTCATATAAGTTTTCCTATTGGCGGAGACTAAGCTGACGTCCCTCAGGTCGGCCAAGGTATCTTGTTCGGAAAAGTCTTTAACAACTTTGGTGATTTTAGCCCTATACCCTGTTAAGTTGTAACATTTGACAAGCACACGGACATTAAGAAGGGAGGAAGCCGTAAAGGCCTTGACTGCTTCAGTAACTACATTTAACCAGATGTAAATAAGGCCGAATCTGGAGTTTAAGTTCTCTGTAAGGCGAACATTCAGTGGCTCAAAATTGCTCCTCCAAACCTCTAGTCTCTTTACGGGGTTTTTGTTAAAAACTAAACTCCAGTCTCCCTCGGGTGCTTCGTTTCCGTCGGTTATGTCACAGTGGTATCGCACTCAACTTCGCTCACGTCAATAACTAACTCCAAAACCAGTAATAAAATCCGCGCCTACGCTCAGATCAATCCCAGTCTGACTCATCGTTCAGCAGCATACCCATAGGATCATTGAACACAGTATGAAGCCATAGTGCAGCACCTTTTACCGAAACTGTTTTGAGATGTGCCTAGGTAGCATATATATATATATATATATATATATATATATATATATATATATATATATATATATATATATATATATATATATATATATATATATATCTTATTCATATTATTGTTAAATAAATAAAAAATCTAAAATATTGAAGACATTTAAGATGATTGTCTAAAGCTGAGCACGTGATGATAAATTGGACTGTAAAGAGTCCGTGGGAGTAGTTCCTTCATAAAACAGAAAATGCTCTTGAATTCCGCTCTAGTGGGAAACTAAAATTGCGCGCTTTACAAGGAAAGCTCTGATGCTCACAGATAAGTGGTGATTTTGTATGTTGAATCGTCACGCAAGTGTTATCCGCTACAACTTCCGTAAGACTATCGTGTCATGTTGCCATGTCTCTATGTAACTAAAGACGATATATAGCATTCATCAGAAACGTATATTTATTTATATATATATATATATATATATATATATATATATATATATATTTATATATATATAAGAAATTCGCGGCTTTAGTATAGTCCGCAATTGTACAGATTTCATCCCTTCGCGAAGAACACTGGAAGGATGCCAATGATGGCTTCCTTATATATTGTAATAATAAGTATATATATGTAAAAGCAGGGACAGTGCCATTGGTAACGTTAGCAGACTTCAGCCTACTCTGTAGCCCCAATTTGATCCTCTGCGGCACATAAAGGGCACAGGCAGTTCAAGCTTTTAGGTCATTTCACTTGCGTAAACAACCATGCCACGGTGGTCCTGAGTAAGGATTATCGGCAGGCAATTGCACTGCGCCGAACATCGTGCCGTGATGGCCTAATGGCCATAAAAAGGACAGAAGTTTTTCCCAACCAGACGCGCACTCGGTTGAAGCTTTCGCTTGGGACTGTACAAGAAAGGTTATGCTACACTTGATGTCCTAATTTGCGAGAGAGCAAGTGGAAGCAGACTACCAGTTTATGCAAGCCTAAAAGATTACAGATACATCCAAAAGTGCCAGTTAGAATGGGAAGGGCGCCAAAAACTACACTCTACTTGCGGCTGCGGCTACCTGCGTACTTTACTACACGGCCGAGAGCGATAACTTGACCCACACGATTGAGTTCAGGTAGAACAAAAACCAGTGATACGACGGATCCATTATTCTTAGCAAGAACTTAAGCGTTGCAAAATGCAATTTCGCATATATATATATATATATATATATATATATATATATATACAAATACAGGTAGTTCAATAAGTTCTGAGAATGAGCTTTTTAGAATTCAAATTTTGGCGCGCTTCAACCGCTATTAGGAACTGCAACTTTTCGACTGCTAGCACTCAAAATATTATGGTGATTGGCCGTTGCGATTTCGTTTGATAGCTTTTCCCGTGCAACGTATCGGCGTGATTTTTAAAAATGAAGAAAAAAGAGTTTCGAGTGGTTATCAAGCATTTTTATTTCAAATGTTGGAATGCGACCCAAATAAAAATTGGGTTGGACGAGACGTACGGTGACTCTGCGCCATGTTTTGCCACTGTTTCCAACTGGACGAATGTGTTAAAAAGAGGTCGCAGGAGCACCGAGAATGAACTACGTCCAGGAGGCCAAAAAAACGGCAACTGATGAGGAAAACATAGAGAAAGTGCAAAACATCGTTGGCACAGATAAGCGAATGAACATAAAGGAGATAGCGGAGGCATTAGGAATTAGTTTAGGTAGTGTGCATTTTATCCTATACGAAAACTTGAAGATGAAAGAGCTCAGAGAAAAATGGCTGCCGCATTTGCTCAACCAAGGCCAAAAAAAACGCGCCTGTTTTCGCTTCACAGCGAAATTTGGCCAAGGTGTCGAACAATCCGTCGGATTTTTGGCGCACATTCATGACCGTCGATGAAAGCTGGGTCCATCACTACACTCCCGAGACCCAAGAAGCATCTTGCCAATGGTGTGCACCTGATGAAGGACCTCCGAAGAGGGTGCGGACAACGGCATTGACCGGAAAGGTGACGGCTACAGTTTTTTAAGACCAACGTAGAATAATGCTGGTCGACTACCTTGAGAGCGGTAAAACCATCATGGGAGAATATTATGCAAGACTGTTGGACTGCCTTTAGCAAGAACTCATCGTGAAACGGCCCGCTTTGCAGAAGAAGGTTGTCCTGTTTCACCAGGACAATGCTCCTGCACACAAGTCCCGGCAAGCATCGGCAAAACTGGCCCAACTGAGGTTCGAACTTATTAAACATCCTTCCTATTCTCCAGACCTGGCCCCCTCTGATTATGTCCTCTTCGAACATTTGAAGAATAGTCTCGGTGGAAAGCGTTTTTCCAGCAATGAAGAGGTTAAGGCTGCTGTCAATGCCTATTTTCAGTCTAAAGACGCGGAGTTCTACTTAAGAGGTATAAAAGCTCTGAAATCTTGGTGGGAAAAGTGTATTGAGCATCTCGGGGAGTATATCGAATAGGATAAATTTAAAAACATGATTTGAAAAATTCTTGGTTTTCATTCTAAGAACTTATTGAACTACCTGTATATATATATATATATATATATATATATATATATATATATATATATATATATATATATATATATATATATATATATATATATATATATATAAGAAGCAATACGCTTATTCGATCCGAAGAAGCAATAACGCCCCAAATCACGAGTAAGCGTTGCTTTGTCCACAAGCAAAACTAAAGTTAAACGGTTGATTGCACAAGCAGTAATCATATATATATATATATATATATTAATTACAATCATAAGTAAATGTAGAGTAGCTCCTATATATATATATATATATATATGTATCTAAGACCACAACCGAACCAAAATAGCACGCGGGCACCGTAAGGTCCTTTGGAGTGTGTTGGACAAAATTGGTGATATGTATTGCAATAGCATCAGATCCTCCTCTTGCAAATCGTTCTACACTTCGCGCTGTTAAAAACGGAGTTTCGGTCCGCGACATTTTTTGTCGACCGGAAGGTTAATGCCCGTGTACGGTTTTTCGTGTCATGGCTGATTCTTAATCCACTCCGGCATTTACCTTGTCTAAATTTGAAACCATGAAAACCAACTTAAGAGTGGCCGGTCTGGGTCTCGAATCCACGACTCCCGAATGCTAGGCAAAGGCTTTTGCCACTAAGCCACCTTGCTCGATCTAACCAAGTAAATGGGCGGTGAAGACGCAACTATGCACTATGCCAGCAAGTCGCCGACGAGTACAACGTCTTTAGCGCATTATATCATCGCTGTGATGAGCCGCTTCCGAGCTTCCGTAACGTGGACAATTGGCCAAACAAGCGAACAAGAGTGCTCGTAAGAGCTCACGTAACTCGGCAGGAAAAGTAGAACTATAATATGCACTTATAATATTTAATATTACTGATGCTTCAATATTCAGGTCTAGTTTGCACATACTGAACGTAAACTGTCGTAAGCTAGTTGGCTTCTTACTATGTAAACATATAGTAAACATGTAAACATATGTAAACACGGCCCGAATCGGGACCTGGCAAAAGCACGGCAAGACAAGATCGCCAAATATGACGTCGAGTTCCTAAGAGCGGCGCTCCCCGACCCGCAAAAACCTCGCAGATTCGGATCCATCACTATCTCTATGAGTGGTGTATGGGACTCCGAATCTGCGAGGACGCTCTTGGGGCTCGGCGTCACGAAGAGGAATCTTATGGATCTCACCGTTTTAACTTTGCAAGGAACCTTGAGGATATACCGCTCGCACCGGGTCCATAAGAGCGGGGGCTACCATCAAGCAAGGACACGGACAACTGACTCTTAACTTCACGTGACACCTTTTTACCACAATTTTTATTAAGGCGAGCACTGCCAAGTGTGCAAACGTATTGTAAATGATTAATAAATCATCACAATATTTTCTATATATATATATATATATATATATAGCGCATACAAGAAATTATTTAACAGATGACATATATAGATGGGGTATTTGCACACACAGCCTCATACAGCCTGCTGGGTTTAAAATGAATTATTATCCCTTCATTGGTTAATCGGATAGAGCATTTGCCTGCTGTTACATTGATCTGACGGAGGAAGCCAAAATATACAGCACAAGCGTGCTCAAGGTGGCTAAAAGAGGTGCATATGTAATGATGGCATATAGTTAATAGTCTCCTACCAAACACGTTTTCGGGCTGGCTCTCTGCCAACAGTTAACGTTCACGGATTTGCTTTCGCATTGCTTCGTAAGACAGACCCTATAGATGCAATTGTACAATGTGTGTCCTCCAGTCACCAGGCGCTCCCGGGTGCACCACGCCACCGGGCTCGATTATCAGCCAACAGTCCGAACAAGTTGCTTCGATTGTGCCTACCTTTTCCTTCATGTAGGCCGGCTTTTACCCATAAAGAGTGACTGATTCGATGCACGACGTAACGACGTGTTATGGACCAAAATTTGCACTGCAATCACGGCTAATTGCTGGTTTTCCTATCTTGGCACGTATAGAAGTCGAGATCTACTTCCGGCGTTCACTGAGCTAATGATTCTAATAGACATCTGCTGCCATAAAGCGAAAGCCTCGCTTCAGTTTTTCGTATATAGTTGTTTTTGGCAAATAAATACACAGCTTGTTGTGGCTTGATTTAAAAGCTCTCTTAAGTACGCTGCCTATTGAATGAGTTTAAATTTTTAGACACAAATGCTTTCGACTCGAGTGACTGAATGGCTCGTTAGTCTACCACTCGTGTGTAATGCCCCATTGTATCTCATCTGAGTAAACCAACTCATCTGAGCCGTTAGACTTTGAACATATCGGCGTTAATTCACATTTTACGAGCTATAACATAGACTAGAGGCATTGTTAGGGCTTGCCAGAGGT
This sequence comes from Dermanyssus gallinae, assembly GCA_003439945.1. Taxonomy (NCBI): domain Eukaryota; kingdom Metazoa; phylum Arthropoda; class Arachnida; order Mesostigmata; family Dermanyssidae; genus Dermanyssus; species Dermanyssus gallinae. The sequence continues at coordinate 6,977 of QVRM01001807.1, read as the reverse complement.
GACTAGTTTGACTTTCTCATCGCTTTGAAGAAATGCCAAGTTTTACCGAGCCTGGGAGGATGAGGAAGAATACGGGTTTACTAGGTTTCTAAGCCCCACACGGGCTGCTAGTGACACATGTGCATTCTGCATTCCCAAACCCTTCCGGGAAAAACTTACTGAAGTCAATTCATAAAGACGTGTTTATCTGTAACCGTCGATAGAAACTCGCCGGTCATTGCTAGGAGTAGCGGGAGATATTGTTGTACTGACATAGCCTTGACTTGCAAGCACCCTTGTTTAAGGTGCTCGCTTCGGATTGTCCTTCACTCAGGAGTCTTGTGGTTGCTTAAGTTTCTAACCACTCTGGGTTCTTTTTCTCTGCCTGGTACGTAAATTGTCCTGCCAGACGACTACATTACTACTGTGGGGGTGTTTGTCTACACAGGTTTTGTGGCGTCCTTTCTTTAAAAAAATTGGTTGCGTCTTGTCAAAGCGTTTACTTCTCTATTGCAGCTTTGACGTTAGCTTTAATCTTCAAGCGTACAAGTAAAAGTCTTCGGTAAAGGTTGGAAAGCACCGTGAGCTTCCAAAGCTTAGTGCGCTATTCATAGTTGCAATCAACCGGGGTTATTCTAGTTCGATTCATGTTGTTAATCGTGATCATTTTCATTGAGCGATTATCATTGAGAGTCAATGATAAACCATATACCGCTGAGAGTCAACGTCCATTGAGCTGCCACAGTGACCTTTTAGGAAACTCTACATATCTCAACACGACCGGCTCTTGCTGTATTAAAGATATGCCTCACTGTAGGGGACGAAAGATAATCTAGAATGAAAAAAAACCGTTCAGAAAATGACAGACAGGTTGAAAGAGAGATTTATAAAACTAAAAATCTTATTTTTAGTTAAATATCTCGCTTCTGTTGCTCCGTCACATACCCGAGCTAAGGCACATAATATGCTACTGTCATAATAACCTAATGTCAATTGGAATTGTTACGCTGATAAAAACTATGATGCACTGTTGAATAATAGTTTTCTCTATATATATATATATATATATATATATATATATATATATATATATATATATATATGTATATACAAGGTTTACCCACTGAACTGAGTTTGACCAGACTTGAGAAGATCGTAGAACTCCTTAAAAAAACGTTTTTTAAATTGCTTAATGGAAATCTGTTTTGTTGTCTCGAGGTGACAGTAGACTTACCAATTTTCGTTAAACCCATGTGATTGGCCGGACATTACCTCAGAAAATGTAATCTTGCAGAAACGAAATATCTGATTGAGATGCTAGACCATACTAGTATGTTTGGAATGAAATTCTGCCTCGTCTGAATCACATGGAATCACACTGATTATAAAATCTAGACCAAAGCCGCTAGACAGGTATGCTTTTATTACAAAATATATGTTTGTATGTATTATGTATTCCTATATTACATATATGTTTACGTGTAATAGAAGGACGCAACGTTTTGGTCAGAAATATATTGCAATCAAGTTTTGCAAGCATTTGCAAAAATTAAACACCTGTTGCATCGCCTATTCAAAATGGTAGCGGCAAATGCTTACCGTTGCATCAGTCTAGTGCCAAAATCAATAGCCAAGGAGTCAGCCAGAGCTAAAGCCAGCATTCGTGGATAATTTCATCAAATATACCTATTATTGGCGCAGGGTGTCAGTTTTGTAATAGTGCCAATATCAGCAGGGTAGCTCAGTGAACGGGTTGCTGAACATGCATGTGCGTGCTTTTCTTACCCAAATCATCGACAATTCTCCGAAAATTGCAAATTTACAAACCACTTCGCCAGCGGTGTTTCACGCAACTCGGCCGCAGATTTAGCAGACCACAAGGGAAAATAAACTTTTACTTGCATCATTCATGACATGAGCAAGCAGTATTGATAGAGCGCGGTAGAATCAAGGCGCTGACCTAAAACGCGCGAAAAGTTGACGAACCCTGCTGTTGTCTAACGTCGTCCAGTAACATGTCTATTCGAAGGCCGCACTGAAATACAAGTCGCCTTTAACAATTCCATACGTTACCTGCCACGATATCCTGTTGGTGCAGGCATAACGCAGAATCTAGTTGGCATCTTCGCGAACTAGGAAGTTAGACGCCACTTAATAATTAGCGTTTTAGCGAACCGCGAATCTTTATTCAAATAGCAGCGACTGCAACGCACGTTTATTTGTCTTCTCTTTCATATCTAGTATAAGTTGTTGGTAACACTATGATTCTGTTGCAACTTTACATGACTTATTTTTAGTTAAATATCTCGCTTCTGTTGCTCCGTCACATACCCGAGCTAAGGCACATAATATGCTACTGTCATAATAACCTAATGTCAATTGGAATTGTTACGCTGATAAAAACTATGATGCACTGTTAAATAATAGTTTTCTCTATCTATTATATATATATATATATATATATATATATACAAGGTTTAGCCACTGAACTGAGTTTGACCAGACTTGAGAAGATCGTAGAACTCCTTAAAAAAACGTTTTTTAAATTACTTAATGGAAATCTGTTTTGTTGTCTCGAGGTGACAGTAGACTTACCAATTTTCGTTAAACCCATGTGATTGGCCGGACATTACCTCAGAAAATGTAATCTTGCAGAAACGAAATATCTGATTGAGATGCTAGACCATACTAGTTTGTTTGGAATGAAATTCTGCCTCGTCTGAATCACATGGAATCACACTGATTATAAAATCTAGACCAAAGCCGCTAGACAGGTATGCTTTTATTACAAAATATATGTTTGTATGTATTATGTATTCCTATATTACATATATGTATACGTGTAATAGAAGGACGCAACGTTTTGTTTAGAAATATATTGCAATCAAGTTTTGCAAGCATTTGCAAAAATTAAACACCTGTTGCATCGCCTATTCAAAATGGTAGCGGCAAATGCTTACCATTGCATCAGTCTAGTGCCAAAATCAATAGCCAAGGAGTCAGCTTGAGCTAAAGCCAGCTTTCGTGGATAATTTCATCAAATATACCTATTATTGGCGCAGGGTGTCAGTTTTGTAATAGTGCCAATATCAGCAGGGTAGCTCAGTGAACGGGTTGCTGAACATGCATGTGCGTGCTTTTCTTACCCAAATCATCGACAATTCTCCGAAAATTGCAAATTTACAAACCACTTCGCCAGCGGTGTTTCACGCAACTCGGCCGCAGATTTAGCAGACCACAGGGGAAAATAAACTTTTACTTGCATCATTCATGAAATGAGCAAGCAGTATTGATAGAGCGCGGTAGAATCAAGGCGCTGACCTAAAACGCGCGAAAAGTTGACGAACCCTGCTGTTGTCTAACGTCGTCCAGTAACATGTCTATTTGAAGGCCGCACTGAAATACAAGTCGCCTTTAACAATTCCATACGTTACCTGCCACGATATCCTGTTGGTGCAGGCATAACACAGAATCTAGTTGGCATCTTCGCGAACTAGGAAGTTAGACGCCACTTAATAATTCGCGTTTTAACGAACCGCGAATCTTTATTCAAATAGCAGCGACTGCAACGCACGTTTATTTGTCTTCTCTTTCATATCTAGTATAAGTTGTTGGTAACACTATGATTCTGTTGCAACTTTACATGACAGGGTACATTAGAGGCACGACAAACCCTCTCAATGCATGGAGCCCGTATTGAATATTTATATAGTTATATATGTAGTCACAAAATATATTATTGTGTAATATTTTTTAATAATATATATATATATATATATATATATATATATATATATATCATACTTCTTAGTCTTCCCTCATATATATATATATATATATATATCAAGTAAATTTAAACCATACAAAAACGAACTTGACGCGACGCGAGTGACTGATTTGTTCTATGCGTGGCCTCTCTTTCTGGACGGAAGAAATCTTAGTAAAGATAAATTTGAAGTCGCAACACTCTAGCAGATTTTTGCAAATGTCGTTGCGCGTATTTTTATAGTGCTGTTGAAGACGACAATTACAACGTCGCTAGACGAGTTTCCGGTACCCCCCTCGATAGCTGGCAGTAAATACACAAGGCATGTATTAGCAGTGCTCACACCGCCCGAAGAAGAGCAGGTATGGAAGGCCACATGTGCCCTATCTGCTCCCACATATGCACTGAGACAGTGAGTCGTCACGAAGATGGCTGCGAGGATGGTGTTTTTTTGTTCCGTTTATCCGTAAGGCTTATGCCCGTGTACGGTTTTTCATGTCATGGCTGATGTTTCATCCACTCCAGCATTTACCTTGTCTAAATTGGAATCCTAGCAAACCAGTTTAAGAGTGGCCGGTCTGGGTCTCGAACCCAGGCCTCCCGATTGCAAGGCAAAAGCTTTGCCACTAAGCCATCTTGCTCGGTTTGTGTGACGTATTTGAATATCCACAAAATGCAGCTTCAGCAAGCTTCAGCAAGTTTAAGCAGATCAGAGAGCCGTGCCGTTTCTGTACTTACACCACCTGCCCAAGCAATAAGGCGCTGTAGGACAAACGCGCACTCCGGTCTGCGTCGAATATACAGGAAAAACGGCTAACTAAGCTGAAGCAGTCGCTGCTCCCGCAGAACATGTTAACACTATGCTTGCTTGGAGGCGCTGCAACAACAGCTTTCTCCCTCTATCTCTCGCTCTCTCTCTCTCTCTCGCTCAGAAGCAGTAACCGAGTCCATTCACAACACTGAATTGATTGTTTTGTGCTATCCGGATACCTTAGAAACAATTCCTATCTAATTCCAAATTTAAGTGTTTTTGTTTTTCTATTTGATGCGACGACGACACTGGTCGTTTTCACTCGGTGTGGATGTGTGTAGTTCTCCATGCTACGAGCGATCCGTTACACTTAGGTTTACGTCGTAATAATGAACGCAAACGGGCCAGACAAATTGTTTTGGATTGCTGTAGCAACAACTATATAAGGGCGAGGACGATCCTATTGTAGATAATACGGCCGCGTCAGATCAGATAAAGTAACATCGAAGATCGAATGCAAGGCTGCAATCAGATAAAATGCATCTGAGTTCTCTGGAAATCAACGCTAGCGTAAATGCTACAAATACAAATGATATAGCCAAGCTGCTACAATTAGCCAGTTGTCTCGCAGTGCGAGTGGTTGTTACCAGTACAGCCGACGGCTAAGTTTACGCTTTTCTGTTTTACCCTATTCGCCGCTGCAGAGTAATACATATGTGAAGTGTTTGTACTACGCGGATTACGATGTACACTTGACTGTGCAACTTGCAAATGAATTGCACCAGAAGGGGCATCGCCTAGTGCAGTCAACATCAAAGGTGTGAGTCATAACTAAATAAATACTCATGGCCGCTATAAGTAAATAGCTATTGGGCAGACATTGTGACACAGAACCGGGACCTGAAGCATTTGCATTCTGCTTTTTATCGTGCGAATTATTTAAGTAGACGTTGCATTAACAATCATCCAGCTTAAGTATCCTACATTTTTAAACAGCTACAAATAGACGTACAAAAATGATTTATCTATATTTTTTCAAAAGGGCTACAAACATTTATAACTCTGTTATGTTAGCACCTTAGAGTGAACAATTGTCTTCGCGTGAATGTGTGCTTATGGGTTCTCTAACCCAATATACGTAATTGCATATGCTTACTAAATGTGTAGGAGCTGCCCCGTAGAATGCATACCTCTGGATATATCCAAAGAAAAAGGGAAACAGCTAGTAAAAAAGTAAGATACGGTATCACAGTGCTACACTTAACGTTGGGGTCCTTTGATTGCTTGAACACTCGCACTGGTGCAGAAAGAAACGCAGATATTTTCATACCTAGTGACTCATACATCTCTCATTAGAGCTACACACTGAGTGTGTAGTTGTATGGATGCTCGCGCCAGGTGTATTAGCGTAAAGATTGTCGGGGGTATAACTTAGACATACGTCTCAGCCGCGCAGTAGATTGTGTAGCCATTTAGGCGAGCGTCCACTCATTCGAAATTATATAATATGTCAGCGCTTTATTTTTTTCTAAGGCTATGTAACGACATCAAACAGCTTTACCATCTCATTTGGCCACCTTTCATGCCATAACGCCGCTGCTAACTGCTGGCCAGGATACAATACAGCTAACTGTACGCTACATGGGCATACAGATTATTTTAAAGTACATCGGCTACTATGCTTCGTCAAGTGGATAATTGGCTTAACTCAACAACTCGCAGAACTCATGCGTCAACTCGCAGAACTAATGTCAATGCAACGCATCAATAGGCATGGCCTCCAAACAGCCAGTTTACTCTGGGACACCAATAGACTCCGCAAACTTAAACAGACAGCAGGAATGATTGCTTCGGCTAAATCACGGTACACTTGAAAGCATACGGCGGCCGCAAAAAGCTTAAGTCAGCAACAGACAGCTTAAAACGACCTAGCATTCATGTTGCTACAGTTGGCCAAAATTTGACACAAACTTCCATTTTTTCTTTTAGATTTTTTTAAAGATTTTTCCTAAGGCAATTTGCCCGTGTACGGCTGTTTCATGTCATAGCTAATTTTAATCTACTCCGGCATTCACCTTGTCTAAATTGGAAACCATGCAAACCAATTTAAGAGTGGCCGGTCTGGGTCTCGAACCCAGTCCTCCCGAATGCAAGGGCCACTAAGCCATCTTGTTCGGTTTTTATGTATATATACTCGTACGTCTTTCTGCCCGCCATTCGCGCCGTCGCACACGTGATACGTTTAATTTATATGTGGAGTTTTAATTTGTTTGAGCTGGCTTCGCGCTAGCGGCAGATAGTGCGCAGAGATGCAATGCCAACAAAATAATTTGCAATAAGGCTATACTAGGCTGATTACTAGTTCACTTAGATTACTACTTCCGTTACAAGAACATAAATTGCTGAGTTACTCACTCCGCTTCGGCCGGGTAACGTCAGACAAACAGAACGGGGGATTCCCGCGTGCGCCGAACTAGCATA